>JAJHSJ010002496.1:0-38880 GCA_021015155.1 Magnolia officinalis | reverse complement strand
GATGATTGCTTGCCTCCAAGTGCAGAGGTTCGTAAGTAGTATCCCGTGAATACGGGGTCGATCCCACAGGAGATGAATTGAGAAGAAGAAAAAAAAATCAAACGCAAAATAAACTAAGTAATAAAAATTAATCTGATGATTTGATTTTGGATTTTTGAATGGATGTAATTCAATTGAATAAAATAACACCCAAGCTTCAAAGTTCCACACATACGTTAATGTTCCAAAATCATGATGACTTGGATAACACAACTAGGATCTGTGATCACTATGGTCAGCCTAATCGAAAATAAAACAGTTTAAATATTTTAATAAATGATATAAAAAATTAGAAAATCATGGATTTGCACCATTGACATATATTCTCAAGCGTCAGTGATTTTAAGTATTCAATATCTATAGGATAATGAATACAAAGAAATATAACAGGTTGAGAACCTCTCCTATCTAGGAAATCTGATTGATCTAGGGTAAGCCTATCCATCAATGTGGATCTCATATGATGGAAACATATGGATCTCACAAGAGGATAAAAAACAAACCTAAATAATAGATAACATGCATACACCTTTTCTCATCATTAAAACAATCAATCATCATAATCTTAAAGAAACATTAAACCCATGTGCTTCCCTTCTAGCTTGGGATAGAAGGAACTTAGAAAAACATAATTAAATTGCAGAAATAAAAAGCAACAAGAAATAAAGAAAGAAAAATGCAAATAGAAAAATCTAAACAAAACAACTTATAAAGCTTTAATAAAACTAAAAACTCTTTAAAAACCCTAAACCTTGCTCTTGAATGCCTTGAATAATGTTTTAGAATGCCCTAGGAAGCCCTATTTATAAGTAGGGACCTCCAATTTTCGTACAAATTTGAAAAACCCTAGAAATCGCATCAAATATACATATTTTCCAAAATAGACTTCTCGCTGCATAGTTCGTTTAAAACAGACTTCCTGCTAAGCAGTTTCCCAAAATAAACTTTACAGCTTCATAATACACTTTTTCAGGACGATTTCAGGATTCTTCACTTCAAATCTTCGATTCTCTTCATTCTTCACTTGGTTTTCTTAGATCTTTGGCATGTGAATTCTTCAATCTTGGTCTCCTAAGATCAATCCCTTGCTTTGGTAATTCTTGAGCATCAAAATCATGCTTTTAACACCATTTTTCAATCCAAACACTTAAATTCACCTTGCAACACATACATGAGTAAAATAGAATATTAAGCGGATTCATGTTCATAAAACCAAGATATAAATGGGGAAATTATGCAATATTTGAGTCTCAACACACCCCCAACCAGCATTTTGCTAGTCCCAAGCAAAATAAGCGAAATAATAATAATAATAATAATAAAAAAATATTAAAATAAAATTAAAACGAAAAAAAAAAAAAAAAAAAATAATAATAATAATAAAAAATAAAAAAAAAAATTCTAACTACACCACTTTCGCAGGTAATCTCGATTGCATTTAGCATATGCAGCAAGCCTTTAAACCCCTAGGTTTCCCCTAGTGGACGAGTTATAGTCTCGTGAGGGTTTTCAGAAATGTTACCCACAAACATTGAAAACATGAAAAATAGCTTAACACTCAAAAATTTATACAATTATGCCTCCATTCATCATATGAATTCCAAAACAAAACAATACTTACCCTAAGTCTGAAGTTAGTTAGAATCTCAATTTCCTAATCCATTACATCCTTGAGTTCAGAGACCTAATCAAAATTTAGAATAGTTACGATCCAATATCCTTAGGTGCTCGTGACACTAGTCTAACTTTGAAAAATATGTATGTTCTCTATCCTAACTCCTTTCAATCATTCCAAGAGTATGAAATCTCTAGTTATCTCATTTTTTTTCATGTCATTTCTTCTTTTATCATCATATCCTCATTATTATAGACCACCCTTAGATGAAGATTCCCACCGGGTTTGCTTCATAACCTAAGGTATCGTACTTGTAATGGTAACAGTAATGGATACTTAGGTATCCTTACTCCGGATTACTGACACGATTGTTATGGTCATTGCATTTGCTCTATAATAAAAATTTCTTTTTCCATCACTCTTTTTTTTTCTTCAATATTCTATCTTTTAAGCATATATCAATGATACTAGTTCATTCAACCTTATTTGAATCAAAAGTTGTTATTATAGTTCACATATCATATTCCTCACTTAGTTAGCTAGGGTGTATTGTGAATTCAGTACATCAAATTATAACTCATTTTAAACTAGTGATTAGATAATTGAACTCAAGTATATAATTTTCAGTTGTCGAATTCTGACTACTATCAACCTAGAATAAATATTAACTTTGCCTTTGGAATTCGCATAATATCATGTTCACATTCTTGTATAAAAATATTATTTGAAAATGTTGAATTTTTTTTTTTTTTTTTTAAACCTAAAAAAAAAAAAAAAAATTAAACCTAAAAAAATAATAAAATAAACTGAAAATAAAAAAAAAAAATCACATGGATGACTATCCACACCCCCAACCTAAAATCTACATTGTCCCCAATGTAATGATAATATAATGCAGAGAACAATAAAAATAAAAGAAAGGGTGGATAGTACCTGCCATGAAAAACTCACCTGCTAGGTGACACTAAAAAAAATGAATATGATACAAATTCTACACAAATGCTCCATCAGACTAGGAGCATCAATCTGAATATTCTGGCTCATGAAGAGGGAAGGACTCCTCTCCCAAATGAAAGTTTTCCACATAAGGCTTCAATCTCTGCCCATTAACCTTGTACACATTGCCATTACGTGGATTCTCAATTTCAACAGCCCCATGAGTATAAACATTCTTCACAATGAAAGGGCCTGTCCATCTTGATCTTAACTTTCCCGGAAAAAACTGGAGACGGGAATTGTACAATAGGACCTTTTGCTGAGGTTCAAAATTCTTCCTCAGATATTTTTGTCATGAAAAGCTTTGGTCCTCTCTTTGTAGATTTTAGAATTTTCATAGGAGTCTCTCCTCAGCTCCTCTAATTCATTCAACTCTAATTTCCTTTGTCCACTTGCTTGATCCATATCAAAGTTTAATTTCTTTATTGCCCAGTAGGCTCTATGTTCCAATTCCACAGGCAAGTGGCAAGCCTTCCCATACACCAATCTGTATGGAGACATTCCAATCGGGGTCTTATAAGCAGTCCTATAAGCCCATAAAGCGTCGGATAGTCTGAGGGACCAATCCTTCCTATCTGGCCTTATAGTTTTCTCTAAAATGTGTTTGATTTCCCGATTAGAAATCTCAGCTTGCCCACTCGTTTGTGGGTGGTATGGGGTACTCACTTTATGCTTGATGCCATATTTCTTCATCAAAGCCTCAAATGTCCTATTGCAAAAGTGAGACCCACCATCACTAATGATGGCCTTTGGAGTTCCAAATCTAGAAAAAATATTTTCCTTGAGGAATCGTATGACCACTTTGTTGTCATTGGTCCTACTTGGAACTGCCTCAATCCACTTTGAAACATAGTCCACACCAACCAATATATAAAGAAATCCAAAAGAAGATGGAAATGGGCCCATAAAATCAATACCCCAACAATCAAAAATCTCCAATGGCAAAATTGGGGATAAAGGCATCATGTTGCGCCGGGACACTCTTCCCAACCTTTGACATCTATCACAAGCAACACAGAAAGCATGGTGTCTTTAAACATGGTAGGCCAGTAAAAACCACAGCAGGATTTTTGCAGTGGTTTTCTTAGCAGAAAAATGGCCACCACATGCTTCCATGTGGCAAAAAGAAATAACACTCTGAATTTCATCCTCTGGGACACAACGTCTAAAAATTTGATCAGTCCCATATTTATATAAATACGGGTCATCCCAGAAGAAGTTCCTAACCTCGGTTTCAAAACGCTTCCTATCTTGTGACTTCCAATGATATGGCATTTTTCCTGTTACAAGATAGTTCACTATATCCGCATACCAAGGCAATTTGGAGATCGCAAATAATTGTTCATCAGGGAAATTGTCCTGGATATGCATCTCCTCAGTGGAATCATTTAACACCAATCTGGAAAGGTGATCGGCCACTACGTTTTCTACTCCTTTCTTATCTTTTATCTCTAAGTCAAATTCTTGGAGTAGGAGGATCCATCTCAAAAGTCTCGGCTTTGCATCCTTCTTAGACAGCAAATATTTCAAAGCCGAGTGGTCCGTGAAAATGACCACTTTAGATCCCAGCAAGTAGGACCTAAACTTATCCAAAGCAAAAACTACTGCAAGTAACTCTTTTTCAGTTGTTGAGTAGTTCACTTGGGCCGAGTTTAGAGTTCTACTCGCATAGTGAATAACGTAGGGCCGTTTATCTTTCCTTTGGCCCAAAGCAGCCCCTATGGCATAGTCACTTGCATCGCACATTAGTTCAAAAGGAAGTGTCCAATCTGGTGGACGCATGATAGGTGCAGTGGTAAGAGATGATTTAATTTTATTAAAGGCATTTGCACACTCATCTGTCCACTTAAATGGAACATCCTTTTGAAGAAGATTAGTCAAGGGTCTAGTAATGACACTAAAGTCCTTGATGAATCTTCTATAAAAACCAGCATGCCCTATAAGTGATCTAATATCTCTAACAGTTCGGGGGATAGGTAGATTAGCTATAATGTCGAGTTTTGAGCGATCTACCTCGATTCCATTTTGGAGATAACATGGCCCAAAACAATTCCCTTTTGAACCATGAAATGAGACAAGGTGTTTCTCTTCACACCTAGACAAGACAAGAGATAAATTGTTGAGGCATTCCTCAAAACTACTCCCAAATACAGAGAAGTCGTCCATGAAAACCTCAAGAAACTTCCCAACCATATTTGAAAAAATACTTAACATACACCGTTGGAAAGTTGCTGGAGCATTACACAATCCAAATGGCATCCGTTTGAAAGCAAATGTGCCAAATGGACAAGTGAACGTGGTTTTCTCTTGGTCTTCCAGGGCTATCTCTATTTGGTTATATCCGGAATATCCATCAAGAAAACTATAGAAAGAGTGACCTGCTACCCTCTCTAAAACTTGATCAATGAATGGTAGAGGGAAATGATCCTTCTTTGTGACCTGGTTCAATTTTCTATAGTCAATGCAAACACGCCAACCAGTGGTGACACGTGTTGGTATGAGTTCATTATTAGAATTCTGCACAATAGTTATTCCGGATTTCTTTGGGACTACTTGAGTTGGACTCACCCAAACACTATCGGATATTGGGTAGATGATTCCCACATCCAATAATTTGATCACCTCATTTTTTACAACTTCCATCATGTTTGGATTGAGACGCCTTTGAGGTTGTCTAATTGGTTTGGCGTCCTCATCGAGGTGTATCCGATGGGTGCATATGGAAGGGCTTATACCCTTGATGTCAGAAATGGCCCAACCCAAGGCTCCTTTGTGGTCCCTTAGAACATTCAACAATTTAATCTCTTGATCCTTGTCTAAAAATGAAGAGATCACCACAGGATAAGTTTTATTTTCACCTAAGTATACATACTTAAGCTCATTTGGTAGTGGTTTTAAATCAAACTTTGGAACATTGGTTGGTGATGGTAGAGGTCGCGAGTCCTCTATAGATAGGATTTGAGTGCGCGGTCTCCATTGGTACATACCAATGTCCTGAGTGGTAGTGCTCTCATTATCATCACAAATTTCAGCAAGCACTTTTTCTAAATCAGAATTTTTCAAGTCCCCAAAGACTTGAATCAATTCCTCAGTCAGACTAGGTTCCAATTCCTCTTCTTCTGTCAAGCAGTCCATGAAATTCAGCTCATGGATATCATTATTATTAATGGGCTGCTTACATAGATTGAAAATATTTAGCTCTAGAGTCATGTTACCAAAAGACAAGTTCATCATTCCATTCCTGCAATTTATGATTGCATTTGAAGTTGCTAGGAATGGGCGGCCTAAAATGATGGGAACTTGAGCGCTAGCATTTACACATGGTTCAGTGTCTAGTACAATAAAATCCACGGGGAAGTAGAATTTCTCCACTTGGACTAACACGTCCTCTAAAATTCCTCTTGGTACCTTAATGGAGCGGTCAGCGAGTTGGAGTGTAATCGCGGTTGGTTTAAGCTCGCCTAACCCCATTTGTTTGTAAACCGAATAAGGTACTAAGTTGACACTTGCACCCAAATCTAGCAAAGCATGCTCAATTTGGAAATTCCCAATAATACAAGGAATAGTGGGACTTCCCGGGTCTTTGTATTTGGGTACAACCCTTTGTTGAATGATAGCGCTCACTTTCTCAGTAAGGAAGGCCTTTTTGTGCACATTTAATTTCCTCTTTACAGTGCACAAGTCCTTGAGATATTTAGCATATGATGGAATTTGTCTAATGGCATCAAGTAGAGGAATATTGACAGTAACCTTTTGGAGCACATCCAACACCTCTTGATATTTCATGGGGACAGTTGGATTCCGAAGTCTAGATGGGAATGGAACTGGAGGCTCATATGACTTAGTCTCTTTATCCTTTTGTTGTTGCGGCTTTTGAACTATAGTTGGTTCATCATTTTCTTGAGACAGTGGCTCATCCTCCGGTATTTCTACCGGTTGCATTATCTTGTTATCGATCTCTTTTCCACTTCTCAAGGTAATGATGGCCTTAGCTTGTTCATGATGTAACTCATTTGGATTTGAGTCTCCAATGAAATGTGTATTTCTAGGGTTTGGCACAGGTTGAGAAGGAAGGGTGCCTTTTTCCCTAGCATTTAGTTGAGTCTCAATCCTAGCCACAGCTGTCTTTAATTCCTGATTTGATTGGATTAGAGACTGATTCATTTGAGCTTGAGAGTTCATGAATGCGGTCAATGCATCCTCCACAGATGATCGCTTTGGCGGGGGCACATATGGTGCATTGTTAGGTGCCCCAAAGAAGTTATTTGTGGAGGCATTTGAGGTGCATTGGGCGCATTAATTTGTGGTCCATTCCTCCAACTAAGATTAGGATGGTTACGCCAATTTGGATTATACGTGTTTCCCATTGGTTGCATAACTGACCTTTGGTAGTTATTTATAGCATTTGCTTGATCATGCTCATGCGTGATATTTTGTACAACTGAGATCATTGGACAATCCTTTGTGTCATGAGTCTATACCACCACAAATGCTACAAAAATTACCTAAGGAAGTGTTTGCTTTAACCATATCAACCTTCCTAATTTCCAAGGCTTCGACCTTTCTAGCCAATGCAGCGAATTTTGCATTAAGGTCGTCTTCCTCTCTTAGGACATACATCCCCGCTTTTTCTCTAAGAACGGGTCTAGTTTGGTCTGATTTAGCAGAGACATCCCATGTCTGCGTATTCTCTGCTAACATATCTAGAAAATCCCAAGCCTCATTATGATCTTTGTCAAGAAAGGTTCCACCACACATCATCTCTATGAACTGACGGGTATCCATGGTGAGCCCCTTTCGGAAAGCATCAATCACGTGCCATGGTTCATAACCATGATGTGGACAAGTAATTAGAAGGTCTTTGAAGCGCTCCCAAGCTTGAAAAAACAGTTCATTCCCCTTTTGGGAGAATGACATGATTTCTTGTTTTAGTGCATTTGTTTTGTGCTCGGGAAAGAACTTTTTCAAAAACTCTCTACTTAAGGCTTGCCATGAAGTGATGGTATTAGGTCTTAGAGAGTTGAGCCATGCTTTGGCCCGATCCTTTAGAGAAAATGAGAATAACCTAAGCTTAAGTATATCCCTATTGCCATTGTTTACTTGTAATGTTGCAATTACTTCCTCAAAGTCCTTGAGGTGCAAGTAGGGGCTTTCAGAATCCAAGCCATGAAATTTAGGAATCAATTGAATTACACCTGGTTTAAAATCAATGTTCCCTGTGTGAGCAGGGAACACTATGCAAGATGGTAAAGTTGATCTCTCAGGGTGTAAATGTTCACGTAAAGTCCGTGGTTGGTTTAACACATTCCTATGAACTTCATTTTCATCCTCAAGAGGAGGATTAAATTGATTTTCTCTATTTTGATTTATAGTTGGATCTGGCAGATTTGGATTATCAACTGGGTCTGCCATGGAATCCAAGTGATGTTGAGTGCCTCTTCTAAGTGAATGAATAAGGCCTGGAACTAGTCCCCCTTCAGAGGAGAGTCGATTGTTTTGATCCCTACTCCAACGGGACATAAACCATCCACACCACACAACAAATACCACTAAAAAACTAGCAAGTATGACTAAAATAAAACAAAAAAATAAATCAACAACCCAGGCGGCAAGCCGACCATGAGGGTTCAATAAAAAAAATAAAAAAAAATCACAACCCAGGCGGCAGGGCCGACCATGAGGGTTCAGTCACAAAGCAAAAAAAATAAATCAACAACCCAGGCGGCAGGGCCGACCATGAGGGTTCAGTCCACAAAGCAAAAAAATAAATCAAAAATCAACAACCCAGGCGGCAGGCCGACCATGAGGGTTCAGTCCACAAAGCAAAAAAAAATAATAATAACAAATAAATAAATAAAAGTAAAACTAATGCAGAAATTAAACTATGCTAATCTGGAAAATAGATTCAGGGGATGATCTTTATGATCAAACAGCAACTGTAGGACAACCATAGCACTTGGGTGATGAAATCCCAAGCAGGGCAACCTTATGTCACAGTTAGTGCTTGAAAGACCCAACTGAATTTATTTTCAAAGAAAAAATAAAATAAAATCTACAGAAAATTTGGAGGGTTTAGAAGAGAACTTACCTTAGCTATCTTGCACAGATCTGTTCTCTTTAAGTCTCTCCCCGGCAACGGCGCCAAAAACTTGATTGCTTGCCTCCAAGTGCAGAGGTTCGTAAGTAGTATCCCGTGAATACGGGGTCGATCCCACAGGGAGATGAATTGTGAAAAGAAAAAATCAAACGCAAAATAAACTAAGTAATAAAAATTAATCTGATGATTTGATTTTGGAATTTTTGAATGGATGTAATTCAACTGAATAAAATAACACCCAAGCTTCAAAGTTCCACACATACGTTAATGTTCCAAAATCATGATGACTTGGATAACACAACTAGGATCTGATCACTATGGTCAGCCTAATCGGAAAATAAAACAGTTTAAATATTTTAATAAATGATATAAAAAATTAGAAAATCATGGATTTGCACCATTGACATATATTCTCAAGCGTCAGTGATTTTAAGTATTCAATATCTATAGGATAATGAATACAAAGAAATATAACAGGTTGAGAACCTCTCCTATCTAGGAAATCTGATTGATCTAGGGTAAGCCTATCCATCAATGTGGATCTCATATGATGGAAACATATGGATCTCACAAGAGGATAAAAAAAAACCTAAATAATAGATAACATGCATACACCATTTTTCTCATCATTAAAACAATCAATCATCATAATCTTAAAGAAACATTAAACCCATGTGCTTCCCTTCTAGCTTGGGATAGAAGGAACTTAGAAAAACATAATTAAATTGCAGAAATAAAAAAAACAAGAAATAAAGAAAGAAAGAAAAAATGCAAATAGAAAAATCTAAACAAAACAACTTATAAAGCTTTAATAAAAACTAAAAACTCTTTAAAAACCCTAAACCTTGCTCTTGAATGCCTTGAATAATGTTTTAGAATGCCCTAGGAAGCCCTATTTATAAGTAGGGACCTCCAATTTTCGTACAAATTTGAAAAACCCTAGAAATCGCATCAAATATACATATTTTCCCAAAATAGACTTCTCGCTGCATAGTTCGTTTAAAACAGACTTCCTGCTAAGCAGTTTCCCAAAATAAACTTTACAGCTTCATAATACACTTTTTCAGGACGATTTCAGGATTCTTCACTTCAAATCTTCGATTCTCTTCATTCTTCACTTGGTTTTCTTAGATCTTTGGCATGTGAATTCTTCAATCTTGGTCTCCTAAGATCAATCCCTTGCTTTGGTAATTCTTGAGCATCAAAATCATGCTTTTAACACCATTTTTCAATCCAAACACTTAAATTCACCTTGCAACACATACATGAGTAAAATAGAATATTAAGCGGATTCATGTTCATAAAACCAAGATATAAATGGGGAAAATTATGCAATATTTGAGTCTCAACAAACGATCCAACGGAGGATGCTCATAACTTCATCGTTTTGATGTCGATTGGGTCGATTAGTATCTAAAAGGTCTTTAGTGCTCTTTCATTCCTGACTGGAATTCGTGTATCCGAAGACCATTTGGGCAAGCCTAAGTGGGAACGCAGTGTGTCCTGAATTTTTTGCTTCATTCCTTGTCCTATAGTAACCCACATAACTTCTTCAGAGGAATTAAGTCTGTTTTGAGGTCGTTGGAATGATAACATGACAAGCTTCTAGATGAGAACGGAGTTGCCTATTCAAAGACCGTCGATAACCTAAAAGCATGTTGGAACTCTTCAATCATCTTTTTTCAATATAGAGTGTAATCTTCTAAATCGAGTGATCCAACGGAGATGTCATCACTCCATCGTTTTATGTCGGATTGGGTCAATTTTTAGTCATCTGAAAGGTCCTTTGTGCTCTTTCATTCCTGACTGGAATCGTCGTATTCCGACACCATTGGGCATCCATAAATGGTATCGCAGTCGTCGGTCCTGCATTTTTCCTTCATCTCCTTGTCCTATAGTAACGCTCATAAATCTCTCTTCAGAGGTTGAATTCAGACTATTTTGAGGTGGTTAGAATGGTAGCTTCATAAGCTTCCAGATAGAACAAAATTGCCTAATTCAGAGACCGTTCGATATCCTAAAATCACGTTGGTAGTCTTTTATTGTCTTTTTCAATATGGAGTGTAAATCTTTCCAAATTGCGCGATCCAACGGAGATGCACATAACTCCATCGTTTGTTGTCGGATTGGGTCGATTTTTACTTATCTGAAAGGTCCGTTAGTGATCTTTCATTCATGACTGGAATCGTCGTATTCCGAGTCCATTTGGGCATCCATAAGTGGGATCGTAGTCGACGGTCCTGAATTTTTCCTTCATCTCCTTGTCCTATAGTAACCCTCATTACTCTCCTTTAGAGGTCGAATTCAGACTATTTTGAGGTCGTTGGAATGGTAACTTGACAAGCTTCCAGATAAGTCCAGAATTGCCTAATTCAGACACCGTTCGATATCCTAAAATATTTTGGTAGTCTTCTATTGTCATTTTCCATTATGGAGTGTAAATCTTTCCAAATTGTGCGATTCCAACGGAGATGCACATAACTCCATCGTTTGTTGTCGGATTGGGTTGATTTTAGTTATCTGAAAGGTCCTTTAGTGCTCTTTCATTCATGACTGAATCGTCGTATTCCGAGTCCATGTGGGCATCCATAAGTGGAATCGCAATTGTCGTTCCTGAATTTTTCCTTCATCTCCTTGGCCTATAGTAACGCTTATAAATCTCTTCTTCAGAGGTTTGAATTCAGAATATTTGAGGTCGTTAGGATGGATAGCTTGACAAGCTTTCAGATAGGAACAAAATTGCCTAATTCAGAGACCGTTCGATATCCAAAAAATCATGTGGTAGTCTTTTATTGTCTTTTTTCAATATGGAGTGTAAATCTTTCAAATTACGCGATCCAACGGAGATGCACATAACTCCATCGTTTGTTGTCGGATTGGGTTGATTTTTTGTTATCTGAAAGGTCATTTAGTGCTCTTTCAATCATGAATCGTGGAATTCTGAGTCCATTTGGGCATCCATAAGTGGGATCGCAGTCGTCGGTCCTGAATTTATCCTTCATCTCCTTGTCCTATAGTAACGCTCATAAATCTCTCTTCAGATGTTGAATTCAGACTATTTTGAGTCGTTAGAATGGTAGCTTGACAAGCTTCCATATACGAACAAAATTGGCTAATTCAGAGACCGTTCGATATCCTAAAATCTGTTGGTAGTCTTTTATTGTCTTTTTTCAATATGGAGTGTAAATCTTTGCAAATGTACGATCCAACGGAGAGATGCACATAACTCCATCGTTGTTGTCGGATTGGGTCGATTTTTAGTATCTGATAGGTCCGTTGAAGATCTTCATTCATGACTGGAATTGTCGTATTCCGAGTCCATTGGGCATCCATAAGTGGGATCACAGTCGTCAGTCCTGAGTTTTTCCTTCATCTCCTTGTCCTATAGTAACCCTCATAACTCTCCCTTTAGAGGTCGAATTCAGACTTTTTTGAGGTCGTTGGAATGGTAACTTGACGAGCTTCCAGATAAGTCCAGAATTACCTAATTCAGAGACCGTTCGATATCCAAAAATCAATTTGGTAGTCTTCTATTGTCTCTTTTCAATATGGAGTGTAAATCTTTCCAAATTGCGAGATCCAACGGAGATGCACATAACTCCATCGTTTGTTGTCGGATTGGGTTGTTTTTTAGTTATCTGAAAGGTCCTTTAGTGCTCTTTCATTCATGACTGGAATCGTTGTATTCCGAGTCCATTTGGGCATCCATAGTGAGATCGCAATCGTCGTTCCTGAATTTTTCCTTCATCTCCTTGTCCTACAGTAACGCTTATAAATCTCTCTTCAGAGGTTGAATTCAGACTATTTTGAGGTCGTTAGAATGGTAGCTTGACAAGCTTTCAGATAGGAACAAAATTCCCTAATTCAGAGACCGTTCGATATCCTAAAATCATGTTGGTAGTCTTTTATTGTCTTTTTTCAATATGGAGTGTAAATCATTCCAAATTGCACGATCCAACAGCGATGCACATAACTCCATCATTTGTTGTCTGATTGGATCAATTTTTAGTTATCTGAAAGGTCCGTTAGTGATCTTTCATTCATGACTAGAATCTTCGTATTCTGAGTCCATTTGGGCATCCATAAGTGGGATCGCAGTCACCGATCCTGAATTTTTCCTTCATCTCCTTGTCCTATAGTAACCCTCATAACTCTCCCTTTAGAGGTCGAATTAAGACTATTTTGAGGTCGTTGGAATGGTAACTTGACGAGCTTCCAGATAAGTCCAGAATTGCCTAATTCAGAGACCGTTCGATATCAGAAAATCATTGGTAGTCTTCTATTGTATTTTTTCAATATGGAGTGTAAATCTTTCAAAATTGCGCTATTCAACAGAGATGCATTTAACTCCATCGTTTGTTGTCGGAGGTTGTTGATTTTTAGTTATCTGAAAGGTCCATTAGCGCTCTTTAATTCATGACTGGAATCGTCGTATTCCGAGTCCATTTGGGCATCCATAGGTGAGATCGCAATCGTCGTTCCTGAATTTTTCCTTCATCTCCTTGTCCTACAGTAACGCTTATAAATCTCTCTTCAGAGGGTGAATTCAGACTATTTTGAGGTCATTAGAATGGTAGCTTGACAAGCTTTCAGATAGGAAAAATTGCCTAATTCTGAGGGCCGTTCGATATCCTAAAATCATGTGGTAGTCTTTATTGTCTTTTTTCAATATGGAGTGTAAATCTTTCCAAATTGCGCGATCCAACGGCGATGCACATAACTCCATCGTTTGTTGTCTGATTGGATCAATTTTTAGTTATCTGAAAGGTCCGTTAGTGATCTTTCATTCATGACTGGAATCTTTGTATTCCGAGTCCATTTGGGCATCCATAAGTGGGATCGCAGTCACCGATCCTGAATTTTTCCTTCATCTCCTTGTCCTATAGTAACCCTCATAACTCTCCCTTTAGAGGTCGAATTCAGACTATTTTGAGGTCGTTGGAATGGTAACTTGACGAGCTTCCAGATAAGTCCAGAATTGCCTAATTCAGAGACCGTTCGATATCCTAAAATCATGTTGGAAGTCTTTTATTGTCTTTTTTCAATATGGAGTGTAAATCTTTCAAAATTGCACGATCCAACGGAGATGCACATAACTCCATCGTTTGTTGTCGGATTGGGTTGATTTTTAGTTATCTGAAAGGTCCTTTAGTGCTCTTTCAATCATGATTGGAATCGTCGAATTCTGAGTCCATTGGGCATCCATAAGTGAGATCGCAGTCGTCGGTCCTGAATTTATCCTCATCTCCTTGTCCTATAGTAACCCTCATAACTCTCTATTCAGAGGTCGAATTCAGACTATTTTGAGGTTGCTGGAAAGGTAACATGACATGCTTCCAGATGAAAATAGAATTGACTAATTCGAAGACCGTTCGATATCCTAAAAGCATGTTGGCAGTCTTCAATCATCTTTTTTCAATAGAGTGTAAATTATTCCAAATCGAGCGATCCAACGGAGATGCTCATAACTTCATCGTTTGATGTCGAATTGGGTCGATTTTTAGTCATCTAAAAGGTCTTTAGTGCTTTCATTCCTGACTGGAATCGTCGTATTCCGAGACCATTTGGGCAAGCATAAGTGAGAACGCAGTCGTCGGTCCTAAATTTTCCTTCATCTCTTTGTCTTATAGTAATCCACATAACTCTCTCTTCTGAGGTCAATTAAGTCTATTTTGAGGTCGTTGGAATGATAACATGACAAGCTTCCAGATAAGTCCTGAATTGCCTAATTCAGAGACCGTTCGATATCCTAAAATCACTTTGGTAGTCTTCTATTGTCTTTTTTCAATATGGAGTGTAAATCTTTCCAAATTGCGCGATCCAACGGAGATGCACATAACTCCATCGTTTGTTGTCAGATTGGGTAATTTTTAGTTATCTGAAAGTCCTTGAGTGATCTTTCATTCATGACTGGAATCGTCATATTTCGAGTCCATTTGGGCATCCATAAGTGGGATCGCAGTCGTCAGTCCTGAATTTTCCCCTTCTTCTCCGTTGTCCTATAGTAACCCTCACAACTCTCTACTCAGTGGTCGAATTCAAACTATTTTGAGGTTGCTGGAAAGGTAACATGACATGCTTCCAGATGAAAAGAGAATTACCTTATTCCGAGACCGTTCGATATCCTAAAAGCATATTGGCAGTCTTCGATCATTTTTTCAATAGAGTGTAAATTATTCCAAATCGCGCGATCCAACGGAGATGCTCATAACTTCATCGTTTGATGTCGAATTGGGTCGATTTTTAGTCATCTAAAAGGTCTTTTAGTGCTCTTTCATTCCTGACTGGAATCGTCGTATTCCAAGACCATTTGGGCAAGCATAAGTGGGAACGCAGTCGTCGGTCCTAAATTTTTCCTTCATCTCCTTGTCTTATAGTAATCACATAACTCTGTCTTCTGAGGTCGAATTAAGTCTATTTTGAGGTCGTTGTAATGGTAACATGACAAGCTTCTAGATGTGAACAGACTTGCCTAATTCAAAGACCGTTCGATATCCTAAAAGCATGTTGGTACTCTTCGATCATCTTTTTTCATTATGGAGTGTAAATCTTTCTAAATCGAGTGATCCAACGGAGATGCTCATAACTTCATCGTTTTATGTCGAATGGGTGATTTTTAGTCATCTGAAAGGTCCTTTTGTGCTCTTTCATTCCTGACTGGAATCGTCGTATTCCGACACCATTGAGGCATCCATAATTGGGATCACAGTCGTCGGCCCTGCATTTTTCCTTCATCTCTTTGTCTTACAGTAACGCTCATAAATCTCTCTTCAGAGGTTGAATTCAGACTATTTTGAGGTCGTTAGAATGGTAGCTTGACAAGCTTCCAGATAGGAACTAAATTGCCTAATTCAGAGACCGTTCGATATCCTAAAATCATGTTGGTAGTCTTTTATTGTTTTTTTCAATATGGAGTGTAAATCTTTCCAAATTGCCCGATCCAACGGAGATGCATCATAACTCCATCGTTTGTTGTCGGATTGGGTCAATTTTTAGTTATCTGAAAGGTCCGTTAGTGATCCTTTATTCATGACTGGAATCATCGTATTCCGAGTCCATTTGGCCATCCATAAGTGGGATCGTAGTCGTCGGTCCTGAATTTTTCCTTCATCTCCTTGTCCTATAGTAACCCTCATAACTCTCCCTTTAGAGGTCGAATTCAGACTATTTTGAGGTCGTTGGAATGGTAACTTGACGAGCTTCCAGATAAGTCCAGAATTGCCTAATTCAGAGACCGTTCGATATCCTAAAATCATTCTGGTAGTCTTCTATTGTCTTTTTTCAATATGGAGTGTAAATCTTTCTAAATTGCGCGATCCAACGGAGATGCACATAACTCCATCGTTTGTTGTCGGATTGGGTGATTTTTAGTTATCTGAAAGGTCCTTTAGTGCTCATTCATTCATGAATGGAATCGTCGTATTCCGAGTCCATTGGGCATCCATAAGTGGGATCGTAGTCGTCGGTCCTGAATTTTACCTTCATCTCTTATCCTATATTAACCCTCATAACTCTCCATTTATAGGTCAAATTCAGACTATTTTGTGGTCGTTGGAATGGTAACTTGACAAGCTTCCAGATAAGTCCAGAATTACCTAATTCAGAGACCGTTCGATATCCTAAAATCATGTTGGTAGTCTTCTATTGTCTTTTCCAATATGTAGTGTAAATCTTTCCAAATTGCACGATCCAACGGAGATGCACATAACTCCATCGTTTGTTGTCGGATTGGGTGGATTTTTAGTTATCTGAAAGGTCCTTTAGTGATCTTTCATTCATGACGGGAATCGTCGTATTTCGAGTCCATTTGGGCATCTATAAGTGGTATCGCATTCGTCGGTCCTGAATTTTTCCTTCATCTCCTTGTCCTATAGTAACCCTCATAACTCTCTATTCAGAGGTCGAATTCAGACTATTTTGAGGTGCTGGAAAGGTAACATGACATGCTTCCAGATGAAAATAGAATTGACTAATTCGAAGACCGTTCGATATCCTAAAAGCATGTTGGCAGTCTTCGATCATCTCTTTTCAATAGAGTGTAAATTATTCCAAATCGAACGATCCAACGGAGATGCTCATAACTTCATCGTTTGATGTCGAATTGGGTCGATTTTTAGTCATCTAAAAGGTCTTTAGTGCTCTTTCATTCCTGACTGGAATCGTCGTATTCCGAGACCATTTGGGCAAGCATAAGTGGGAACGCAGTCGTCGGTCCTGAATTTTTGCTTCATCTCCTTGTCCTATAGTAACCCACATAACTCTCTCTTCAGAGGTCGAATTAAGTCTGTTTTGAGGTCGTTGGAATGATAACATGACAAGCTTCTAGATGAGAACGGAATTGCCTAATTCAAAGACCGTTCGATATCCTAAAAGCATGTTGGTACTCTTCGATCATCTTTTTCAATACGGAGTGTAAATGTTTCTAAATCAAGTGATCCAACGGAGATGCTCATAACTCCATCGTTTTATGTCGGATTGGGTGGATTTTTAGTCATCTGAAAGGTCCTTTATGCTCTTTCATTCCTGACTGGAATCGTCGTATTCCGACACCATTGAGGCATCCATAAATGGGATCGCAGTCGTCGGTCCTGCATTTTTCCTTCATCTCCTTGTCCTATAGTAACACCCATAAATCTCTCTTCAGAGGTTGAATTCAGACTATTTTGAGGTCGTTGGAATGGTAACTTGACAAGCTTCCAGATAAGTCCAGAATTGCCTAATTCAGAGACCGTTCGATATCCTAAAATCACGTTGGTAGTCTTTTAGTGTCTTTTTCAATATGGAGTGTAAATCTTTCCAAATTGCGCGATCCAACGGAGATGCACATAACTCCATCGTTTGTTGTCGGATTGGGTCGATTTTTACTTATCTGAAAGGTCTGTTAGTGATCTTTCATTCATGACTGGAATCGTCGTATTCCGAGTCCATTTGGGTATCCATAAGTGGGATCGTAGTCGTCGGTCCTGAATTTTTCCTTCATCTCCTTGTCCTATTGTAACCCTCGTAACTCTCCCTTTAGAGGTCGAATTCAGACTATTTTGAGGTCGTTGGAATGGTAACTTGACAAGCTTCCAGATAAGTCCAGAATTGCCTAATTCAGACACCGTTCGATATCCTAAAATCATTTTGGTAGTCTTCTATTGTCATTTTCCATTTTGCAGTGTAAATCTTACCAAATTGTGCGATCCAACGGAGATGCACATAACTCCATCGTTGTTGTCGGATTGGGTTGATTTTAGTTATCTGAAAGGTCCTTTAGAGCTCTTCATTCATGACTGGAATCGTCATATTTCGAGTCCATTTGGGCATCCATAAGTGGGATCGCAATCGTCGTCCTGAATTTTTCCTTCATCTCCTTGTCCTATAGTAACGCTTATAAATCTCTCTTCAGAGGTTGAATTCAGACTATTTTGAGGTCGTTAGGTTGGTAGCTTGACAAGCTTTCAGATAGGAACAAAATTGCCCAATTCAGAGACCGTTCGATATCCTAAAATCATGTTGGAAGTCTTTTATTGTCTTTTTTCAATATGGAGTGTAAATCTTTCAAAATTGCACGATCCAACGGAGATGCACATAACTCCATCGTTTGTTGTCGGATTGGGTTGATTTTTAGTTATCTGAAAGGTCCTTTAGTGCTCTTTCAATCATGATTGGAATCGTCGAATTCTGAGTCCATTTGGGCATCCATAAGTGAGATCGCAGTCGTCGGTCCTGAATTTATCCTTCATCTCCCTTGTCCTATAGTAACCCTCATAACTCTCTATTCAGAGGTCGAATTCAGACTATTTTGAGGTTGCTGGAAAGGTAACATGACATGCTTCCAGATGAAAAAGAATTGACTAATTCGAAGACCGTTCGATATCCTAAAAGCATGTTGGCAGTCTTCAATCATCTTTTTTCAATAGAGTGTAAATTATTCCAAATCGAGCGATCCAACGGAGATGCTCATAACTTCATCGTTTGATGTCGAATTGGGTCGATTTTTAGTCATCTAAAAGGTCTTTTAGTGCTCTTTCATTCCTGACTGGAATCGTCGTATTCCGAGACCATTTGGGCAAGCATAAGTGAGAACGCAGTCGTCGGTCCTAAATTTTTCCTTCATCTCTTGTCTTATAGTAATCCACATAACTCTCTCTTCTGAGGTCAAATTAAGTCTATTTTGAGGTCGTTGGAATGATAACATGACAAGCTTCCAGATAAGTCCTGAATTGCCTAATTCAGAGACCGTTCGATATCCTAAAATCACTTTGGTAGTCTTCTATTGTCTTTTTTCAATATGGAGTGT
This sequence comes from Magnolia officinalis, assembly GCA_021015155.1. NCBI lineage: Eukaryota > Viridiplantae > Streptophyta > Magnoliopsida > Magnoliales > Magnoliaceae > Magnolia > Magnolia officinalis. Next base: position 19,848 of record JAJHSJ010002496.1, on the reverse strand, counting down.
AAATCTTTCCAAATTGCGCGATCCAACGGAGATGCACATAACTCCATCGTTTGTTGTCAGATTGGGTTAATTTTTAGTTATCTGAAAGTCCTTTGAGTGATCTTTCATTCATGACTGGAATCGTCATATTTCGAGTCCATTTGGGCATCCATAAGTGGGATCGCAGTCGTCAGTCCTGAATTTCCCCTTCTTCTCCGTTGTCCTATAGTAACCCTCACAACTCTCTACTCAGTGGTCGAATTCAAACTATTTTGAGGTTGCTGGAAAGGTAACATGACATGCTTCCAGATGAAAAGAGAATTACCTTATTCCGAGACCGTTCGATATCCTAAAAGCATATTGGCAGTCTTCGATCATCATTTTTCAATAGAGTGTAAATTATTCCAAATCGCGCGATCCAACGGAGATGCTCATAACTTCATCGTTTGATGTCGAATTGGGTCGATTTTTAGTCATCTAAAAGGTCTTTTAGTGCTCTTTCATTCCTGACTGGAATCGTCGTATTCCAAGACCATTTGGGCAAGCATAAGTGGGAACGCAGTCGTCGGTCCTAAATTTTTCCTTCATCTCCTTGTCTTATAGTAATCCACATAACTCTGTCTTCTGAGGTCGAATTAAGTCTATTTTGAGGTCGTTGGAATGGTAACATGACAAGCTTCTAGATGTGAACAGACTTGCCTAATTCAAAGACCGTTCGATATCCTAAAAGCATGTTGGTACTCTTCGATCATCTTTTTTCATTATGGAGTGTAAATCTTTCTAAATCGAGTGATCCAACGGAGATGCTCATAACTTCATCGTTTTATGTCGAATTGGGTTGATTTTTAGTCATCTGAAAGGTCCTTTTGTGCTCTTTCATTCCTGACTGGAATCGTCGTATTCCGACACCATTGAGGCATCCATAATTGGGATCACAGTCGTCGGCCCTGCATTTTTCCTTCATCTCTTTGTCTTACAGTAACGCTCATAAATCTCTCTTCAGAGGTTGAATTCAGACTATTTTGAGGTCGTTAGAATGGTAGCTTGACAAGCTTCCAGATAGGAACTAAATTGCCTAATTCAGAGACCGTTCGATATCCTAAAATCATGTTGGTAGTCTTTTATTGTCTTTTTCAATATGGAGTGTAAATCTTTCCAAATTGCCCGATCCACGGAGATGCACATAACTCCATCGTTTGTTGTCGGATTGGGTCAATTTTTAGTTATCTGAAAGGTCCGTTAGTGATCCTTTATTCATGACTGGAATCATCGTATTCCGAGTCCATTTGGCCATCCATAAGTGGGATCGTAGTCGTCGGTCCTGAATTTTTCCTTCATCTCCTTGTCCTATAGTAACCCTCATAACTCTCCCTTTAGAGGTCGAATTCAGACTATTTTGAGGTCGTTGGAATGGTAACTTGACGAGCTTCCAGATAAGTCCAGAATTGCCTAATTCAGAGACCGTTCGATATCCTAAAATCATTCTGGTAGTCTTCTATTGTCTTTTTTCAATATGGAGTGTAAATCTTTCTAAATTGCGCGATCCAACGGAGATGCACATAACTCCATCGTTTGTTGTCGGATTGGGTTGATTTTTAGTTATCTGAAAGGTCCTTTAGTGCTCATTCATTCATGAATGGAATCGTCGTATTCCGAGTCCATTTGAGCATCCATAAGTGGGATCGTAGTCGTCGGTCCTGAATTTTACCTTCATCTCCTTATCCTATATTAACCCTCATAACTCTCCATTTATAGGTCAAATTCAGACTATTTTGTGGTCGTTGGAATGGTAACTTGACAAGCTTCCAGATAAGTCCAGAATTACCTAATTCAGAGACCGTTCGATATCCTAAAATCATGTTGGTAGTCTTCTATTGTCTTTTTCCAATATGTAGTGTAAATCTTTCCAAATTGCACGATCCAACGGAGATGCACATAACTCCATCGTTTGTTGTCGGATTGGGTGGATTTTTAGTTATCTGAAAGGTCCTTTAGTGATCTTTCATTCATGACGGGAATCGTCGTATTTCGAGTCCATTTGGGCATCTATAAGTGGTATCGCATTCGTCGGTCCTGAATTTTTCCTTCATCTCCCTTGTCCTATAGTAACCCTCATAACTCTCTATTCAGAGGTCGAATTCAGACTATTTTGAGGTTGCTGGAAAGGTAACATGACATGCTTCCAGATGAAAATAGAATTGACTAATTCGAAGACCGTTCGATATCCTAAAAGCATGTTGGCAGTCTTCGATCATCTCTTTTCAATAGAGTGTAAATTATTCCAAATCGAACGATCCAACGGAGATGCTCATAACTTCATCGTTTGATGTCGATTGGGTCGATTTTTAGTCATCTAAAAGGTCTTTTAGTGCTCTTTCATTCCTGACTGGAATCGTCGTATTCCGAGACCATTTGGGCAAGCATAAGTGGGAACGCAGTCGTCGGTCCTGAATTTTTGCTTCATCTCCTTGTCCTATAGTAACCCACATAACTCTCTCTTCAGAGGTCGAATTAAGTCTGTTTTGAGGTCGTTGGAATGATAACATGACAAGCTTCTAGATGAGAACGGAATTGCCTAATTCAAAGACCGTTCGATATCCTAAAAGCATGTTGGTACTCTTCGATCATCTTTTTTCAATACGGAGTGTAAATGTTTCTAAATCAAGTGATCCAACGGAGATGCTCATAACTCCATCGTTTTATGTCGGATTGGGTGGATTTTTAGTCATCTGAAAGGTCCTTTTGTGCTCTTTCATTCCTGACTGGAATCGTCGTATTCCGACACCATTGAGGCATCCATAAATGGGATCGCAGTCGTCGGTCCTGCATTTTTCCTTCATCTCCTTGTCCTATAGTAACACCCATAAATCTCTCTTCAGAGGTTGAATTCAGACTATTTTGAGGTCGTTGGAATGGTAACTTGACAAGCTTCCAGATAAGTCCAGAATTGCCTAATTCAGAGACCGTTCGATATCCTAAAATCACGTTGGTAGTCTTTTAGTGTCTTTTTCAATATGGAGTGTAAATCTTTCCAAATTGCGCGATCCAACGGAGATGCACATAACTCCATCGTTTGTTGTCGGATTGGGTCGATTTTACTTATCTGAAAGGTCTGTTAGTGATCTTTCATTCATGACTGGAATCGTCGTATTCCGAGTCCATTTGGGTATCCATAAGTGGGATCGTAGTCGTCGGTCCTGAATTTTTCCTTCATCTCCTTGTCCTATTGTAACCCTCGTAACTCTCCCTTTAGAGGTCGAATTCAGACTATTTTGAGGTCGTTGGAATGGTAACTTGACAAGCTTCCAGATAAGTCCAGAATTGCCTAATTCAGACACCGTTCGATATCCTAAAATCATTTTGGTAGTCTTCTATTGTCATTTCCATTTTGCAGTGTAAATCTTACCAAATTGTGCGATCCAACGGAGATGCACATAACTCCATCGTTTGTTGTCGGATTGGTTGATTTTAGTTATCTGAAAGGTCCTTTAGAGCTCTTTCATTCATGACTGGAATCGTCATATTTCGAGTCCATTTGGGCATCCATAAGTGGGATCGCAATCGTCGTTCCTGAATTTTTCCTTCATCTCCTTGTCCTATAGTAACGCTTATAAATCTCTCTTCAGAGGTTGAATTCAGACTATTTTGAGGTCGTTAGGTTGGTAGCTTGACAAGCTTTCAGATAGGAACAAATTGCCCAATTCAGAGACCGTTCGATATCCTAAATCATGTTGGAAGTCTTTTATTGTCTTTTTTCAATATGGAGTGTAAATCTTTCAAAATTGCACGATCCAACGGAGATGCACATAACTCCATCGTTTGTTGTCGGATTGGGTTGATTTTTAGTTATCTGAAAGGTCCTTTAGTGCTCTTTCAATCATGATTGGAATCGTCGAATTCTGAGTCCATTTGGGCATCCATAAGTGAGATCGCAGTCGTCGGTCCTGAATTTATCCTTCATCTCCTTGTCCTATAGTAACCCTCATAACTCTCTATTCAGAGGTCGAATTCAGACTATTTTGAGGTTGCTGGAAAGGTAACATGACATGCTTCCAGATGAAAATAGAATTGACTAATTCGAAGACCGTTCGATATCCTAAAAGCATGTTGGCAGTCTTCAATCATCTTTTTTCAATAGAGTGTAAATTATTCCAAATCGAGCGATCCAACGGAGATGCTCATAACTTCATCGTTTGATGTCGAATTGGGTCGATTTTAGTCATCTAAAAGGTCTTTTAGTGCTCTTTCATTCCTGACTGGAATCGTCGTATTCCGAGACCATTTGGGCAAGCATAAGTGAGAACGCAGTCGTCGGTCCTAAATTTTCCTTCATCTCTTTGTCTTATAGTAATCCACATAACTCTCTCTTCTGAGGTCAAATTAAGTCTATTTTGAGGTCGTTGGAATGTAACATGACAAGCTTCCAGATAAGTCCTGAATTGCCTAATTCAGAGACCGTTCGATATCCTAAAATCACTTTGGTAGTCTTCTATTGTCTTTTTTCAATATGGAGTGTAAATCTTTCCAAATTGCGCGATCCAACGGAGATGCACATAACTCCATCGTTTGTTGTCAGATTGGGTTAATTTTTAGTTATCTGAAAGTCCTTGAGTGATCTTTCATTCATGACTGGAATCGTCATATTTCGAGTCCATTTGGGCATCCATAAGTGGGATCGCAGTCGTCAGTCCTGAATTTCCCTTCTTCTCCGTTGTCCTATAGTAACCCTCACAACTCTCTACTCAGTGGTCGAATTCAAACTATTTTGAGGTTGCTGGAAAGGTAACATGACATGCTTCCAGATGAAAAGAGAATTACCTTATTCCGAGACCGTTCGATATCCTAAAAGCATATGGCAGTCTTCGATCATCATTTTCAATAGAGTGTAAATTATTCCAAATCGCGCGATCCAACGGAGATGCTCATAACTTCATCGTTTGATGTCGAATTGGGTCGATTTTAGTCATCTAAAAGGTCTTTTAGTGCTCTTTCATTCCTGACTGGAATCGTCGTATTCCAAGACCATTTGGGCAAGCATAAGTGGGAACGCAGTCGTCGGTCCTAAATTTTTCCTTCATCTCCTTGTCTTATAGTAATCCACATAACTCTGTCTTCTGAGGTCGAATTAAGTCTATTTTGAGGTCGTTGTAATGGTAACATGACAAGCTTCTAGATGTGAACAGACTTGCCTAATTCAAAGACCGTTCGATATCCTAAAAGCATGTTGGTACTCTTCGATCATCTTTTTTCATTATGGAGTGTAAATCTTTCTAAATCGAGTGATCCAACGGAGATGCTCATAACTTCATCGTTTTATGTCGAATTGGGTTGATTTTTAGTCATCTGAAAGGTCCTTTTGTGCTCTTTCATTCCTGACTGGAATCGTCGTATTCCGACACCATTGAGGCATCCATAATTGGGATCACAGTCGTCGGCCCTGCATTTTCCTTCATCTCTTTGTCTTACAGTAACGCTCATAAATCTCTCTTCAGAGGTTGAATTCAGACTATTTTGAGGTCGTTAGAATGGTAGCTTGACAAGCTTCCAGATAGGAACTAAATTGCCTAATTCAGAGACCGTTCGATATCCTAAAATCATGTTGGTAGTCTTTTATTGTCTTTTTCAATATGGAGTGTAAATCTTTCCAAATTGCCCGATCCAACGGAGATGCACATAACTCCATCGTTTGTTGTCGGATTGGGTCAATTTTAGTTATCTGAAAGGTCCGTTAGTGATCCTTTATTCATGACTGGAATCATCGTATTCCGAGTCCATTTGGCCATCCATAAGTGGGATCGTAGTCGTCGGTCCTGAATTTTTCCTTCATCTCCTTGTCCTATAGTAACCCTCATAACTCTCCTTTAGAGGTCGAATTCAGACTATTTGAGGTCGTTGGAATGGTAACTTGACGAGCTTCCAGATAAGTCCAGAATTGCCTAATTCAGAGACCGTTCGATATCCTAAAATCATTCTGGTAGTCTTCTATTGTCTTTTTTCAATATGGAGTGTAAATCTTTCTAAATTGCGCGATCCAACGGAGATGCACATAACTCCATCGTTTGTTGTCGGATTGGGTTGATTTTTAGTTATCTGAAAGGTCCTTTAGTGCTCATTCATTCATGAATGGAATCGTCGTATTCCGAGTCCATTTGGGCATCCATAAGTGGGATCGTAGTCGTCGGTCCTGAATTTTACCTTCATCTCCTTATCCTATATTAACCCTCATAACTCTCCATTATAGGTCAAATTCAGACTATTTTGTGGTCGTTGGAATGGTAACTTGACAAGCTTCCAGATAAGTCCAGAATTACCTAATTCAGAGACCGTTCGATATCCTAAAATCATGTTGGTAGTCTTCTATTGTCTTTTTCCAATATGTAGTGTAAATCTTTCCAAATTGCACGATCCAACGGAGATGCACATAACTCCATCGTTTGTTGTCGGATTGGGTGGATTTTTAGTTATCTGAAAGGTCCTTTAGTGATCTTTCATTCATGACGGGAATCGTCGTATTTCGAGTCATTTGGGCATCTATAAGTGGTATCGCATTCGTCGGTCCTGAATTTTTCTTCATCTCCCTGTCCTATAGTAACCCTCATAACTCTCTATTCAGAGGTCGAATTCAGACTATTTTGAGGTTGCTGGAAAGGTAACATGACATGCTTCCAGATGAAAATAGAATTGACTAATTCGAAGACCGTTCGATATCCTAAAAGCATGTTGGCAGTCTTCGATCATCTCTTTTCAATAGAGTGTAAATTATTCCAAATCGAACGATCCAACGGAGATGCTCATAACTTCATCGTTTGATGTCGAATTGGGTCGATTTTTAGTCATCTAAAAGGTCTTTTAGTGCTCTTTCATTCCTGACTGGAATCGTCGTATTCCGAGACCATTTGGGCAAGCATAAGTGGGAACGCAGTCGTCGGTCCTGAATTTTTGCTTCATCTCCTTGTCCTATAGTAACCCACATAACTCTCTCTTCAGAGGTCGAATTAAGTCTGTTTTGAGGTCGTTGGAATGATAACATGACAAGCTTCTAGATGAGAACGGAATTGCCTAATTCAAAGACCGTCGATATCCTAAAAGCATGTTGGTACTCTTCGATCATCTTTTTTCAATACGGAGTGTAAATGTTTCTAAATCAAGTGATCCAACGGAGATGCTCATAACTCCATCGTTTATGTCGGATTGGGTGGATTTTTAGTCATCTGAAAGGTCCTTTGTGCTCTTTCATTCCTGACTGGAATCGTCGTATTCCGACACCATTGAGGCATCCATAAATGGGATCGCAGTCGTCGGTCCTGCATTTTCCTTCATCTCCTTGTCCTATAGTAACACCCATAAATCATAAATCTCTCTTCAGAGGTTGAATTCAGACTATTTTGAGGTCGTTGGAATGGTAACTTGACAAGCTTCCAGATAAGTCCAGAATTGCCTAATTCAGAGACCGTTCGATATCCTAAAATCACGTTGGTAGTCTTTTAGTGTCTTTTTCAATATGGAGTGTAAATCTTTCCAAATTGCGCGATCCAACGGAGATGCACATAACTCCATCGTTTGTTGTCGGATTGGGTCGATTTTTACTTATCTGAAAGGTCTGTTAGTGATCTTTCATTCATGACTGGAATCGTCGTATTCCGAGTCCATTTGGGTATCCATAAGTGGGATCGTAGTCGTCGGTCCTGAATTTTTCCTTCATCTCCTTGTCCTATTGTAACCCTCGTAACTCTCCCTTTAGAGGTCGAATTCAGACTATTTTGAGGTCGTTGGAATGGTAACTTGACAAGCTTCCAGATAAGTCCAGAATTGCCTAATTCAGACACCGTTCGATATCCTAAAATCATTTTGGTAGTCTTCTATTGTCATTTTCCATTTTGCAGTGTAAATCTTACCAAATTGTGCGATCCAACGGAGATGCACATAACTCCATCGTTTGTTGTCGGATTGGGTTGATTTTAGTTATCTGAAAGGTCCTTTAGAGCTCTTTCATTCATGACTGGAATCGTCATATTTCGAGTCCATTTGGGCATCCATAAGTGGGATCGCAATCGTCGTTCCTGAATTTTTCCTTCATCTCCTTGTCCTATAGTAACGCTTATAAATCTCTCTTCAGAGGTTGAATTCAGACTATTTGAGGTCGTTAGGTTGGTAGCTTGACAAGCTTTCAGATAGGAACAAAATTGCCCAATTCAGAGACCGTTCGATATCCTAAAATCATGTTGGAAGTCTTTTATTGTCTTTTTCAATATGGAGTGTAAATCTTTCAAAATTGCACGATCCAACGGAGATGCACATAACTCCATCGTTTGTTGTCGGATTGGGTTGATTTTTAGTTATCTGAAAGGTCCTTTAGTGCTCTTTCAATCATGATTGGAATCGTCGAATTCTGAGTCCATTTGGGCATCCATAAGTGAGATCGCAGTCGTCGGTCCTGAATTTATCCTTCATCTCCCTTGTCCTATAGTAACCCTCATAACTCTCTATTCAGAGGTCGAATTCAGACTATTTTGAGGTTGCTGGAAAGGTAACATGACATGCTTCCAGATGAAAATAGAATTGACTAATTCGAAGACCGTTCGATATCCTAAAAGCATGTTGGCAGTCTTCAATCATCTTTTTTCAATAGAGTGTAAATTATTCCAAATCGAGCGATCCAACGGAGATGCTCATAACTTCATCGTTTGATGTCGAATTGGGTCGATTTTTAGTCATCTAAAAGGTCTTTTAGTGCTCTTTCATTCCTGACTGGAATCGTCGTATTCCGAGACCATTTGGGCAAGCATAAGATAAGTGAGAACGCAGTCGTCGGTCCTAAATTTTTCCTTCATCTCTTGTCTTATAGTAATCCACATAACTCTCTCTTCTGAGGTCAAATTAAGTCTATTTTGAGGTCGTTGGAATGATAACATGACAAGCTTCCAGATAAGTCCTGAATTGCCTAATTCAGAGACCGTTCGATATCCTAAAATCACTTTGGTAGTCTTCTATTGTCTTTTTTCAATATGGAGTGTAAATCTTTCCAAATTGCGCGATCCAACGGAGATGCACATAACTCCATCGTTTGTTGTCAGATTGGGTTAATTTTTAGTTATCTGAAAGTCCTTGAGTGATCTTTCATTCATGACTGGAATCGTCATATTTCGAGTCCATTTGGGCATCCATAAGTGGGATCGCAGTCGTCAGTCCTGAATTTCCCCTTCTTCTCCGTTGTCCTATAGTAACCCTCACAACTCTCTACTCAGTGGTCGAATTCAAACTATTTTGAGGTTGCTGGAAGGTAACATGACATGCTTCCAGATGAAAAGAGAATTACCTTATTCCGAGACCGTTCGATATCCTAAAAGCATATTGGCAGTCTTCGATCATCATTTTTCAATAGAGTGTAAATATTCCAAATCGCGCGATCCAACGGAGATGCTCATAACTTCATCGTTTGATGTCGAATTGGGTCGATTTTTAGTCATCTAAAAGGTCTTTTAGTGCTCTTTCATTCCTGACTGGAATCGTCGTATTCCAAGACCATTTGGGCAAGCATAAGTGGGAACGCAGTCGTCGGTCCTAAATTTTTCCTTCATCTCCTTGTCTTATAGTAATCCACATAACTCTGTCTTCTGAGGTCGAATTAAGTCTATTTTGAGGTCGTTGTAATGGTAACATGACAAGCTTCTAGATGTGAACAGACTTGCCTAATTCAAAGACCGTTCGATATCCTAAAAGCATGTTGGTACTCTTCGATCATCTTTTTTCATTATGGAGTGTAAATCTTTCTAAATCGAGTGATCCAACGGAGAGATGCTCATAACTTCATCGTTTATGTCGAATGGGTTGATTTTTAGTCATCTGAAAGGTCCTTTTGTGCTCTTTCATTCCTGACTGGAATCGTCGTATTCCGACACCATTGAGGCATCCATAATTGGGATCACAGTCGTCGGCCCTGCATTTTTCCTTCATCTCTTTGTCTTACAGTAACGCTCATAAATCTCTCTTCAGAGGTTGAATTCAGACTATTTTGAGGTCGTTAGAATGGTAGCTTGACAAGCTTCCAGATAGGAACTAAATTGCCTAATTCAGAGACCGTTCGATATCCTAAAATCATGTTGGTAGTCTTTTATTGTCTTTTTTCAATATGGAGTGTAAATCTTTCCAAATTGCCCGATCCAACGGAGATGCACATAACTCCATCGTTTGTTGTCGGATTGGGTCAATTTTTAGTTATCTGAAAGGTCCGTTAGTGATCCTTTATTCATGACTGGAATCATCGTATTCCGAGTCCATTTGGCCATCCATAAGTGGGATCGTAGTCGTCGGTCCTGAATTTTTCCTTCATCTCCTTGTCCTATAGTAACCCTCATAACTCTCCCTTTAGAGGTCGAATTCAGACTATTTTGAGGTCGTTGGAATGGTAACTTGACGAGCTTCCAGATAAGTCCAGAATTGCCTAATTCAGAGACCGTTCGATATCCTAAAATCATTCTGGTAGTCTTCTATTGTCTTTTTTCAATATGGAGTGTAAATCTTTCTAAATTGCGCGATCCAACGGAGATGCACATAACTCCATCGTTTGTTGTCGGATTGGGTTGATTTTTAGTTATCTGAAAGGTCCTTTAGTGCTCATTCATTCATGAATGGAATCGTCGTATTCCGAGTCCATTTGAGCATCCATAAGTGGGATCGTAGTCGTCGGTCCTGAATTTACCTTCATCTCCTTATCCTATATTAACCCTCATAACTCTCCATTTATAGGTCAAATTCAGACTTTGTGGTCGTTGGAATGGTAACTTGACAAGCTTCCAGATAAGTCCAGAATTACCTAATTCAGAGACCGTTCGATATCCTAAAATCATGTTGGTAGTCTTCTATTGTCTTTTCCAATATGTAGTGTAAATCTTTCCAAATTGCACGATCCAACGGAGATGCACATAACTCCATCGTTGTTGTCGGATTTGTGGTGGATTTTTAGTTATCTGAAAGGTCCTTTAGTGATCTTTCATTCATGACGGGAATCGTCGTATTTCGAGTCCATTTGGGCATCTATAAGTGGTATCGCATTCGTCGGTCCTGAATTTTCCTTCATCTCCCTTGTCCTATAGTAACCCTCATAACTCTCTATTCAGAGGTCGAATTCAGACTATTTTGAGGTTGCTGGAAAGGTAACATGACATGCTTCCAGATGAAAATAGAATTGACTAATTCGAAGACCGTTCGATATCCTAAAAGCATGTTGGCAGTCTTCGATCATCTCTTTTCAATAGAGTGTAAATTATTCCAAATCGAACGATCCAACGGAGATGCTCATAACTTCATCGTTTGATGTCGAATTGGGTCGATTTTTAGTCATCTAAAAGGTCTTTTAGTGCTCTTTCATTCCTGACTGGAATCGTCGTATTCCGAGACCATTTGGGCAAGCATAAGTGGGAACGCAGTCGTCGGTCCTGAATTTTTGCTTCATCTCCTTGTCCTATAGTAACCCACATAACTCCTCTTCAGAGGTCGAATTAAGTCTGTTTTGAGGTCGTTGGAATGATAACATGACAAGCTTCTAGATGAGAACGGAATTGCCTAATTCAAAGACCGTTCGATATCCTAAAAGCATGTTGGTACTCTTCGATCATCTTTTTTCAATACGGAGTGTAAATGTTTCTAAATCAAGTGATCCAACGGAGATGCTCATAACTCCATCGTTTATGTCGGATTGGGTGGATTTTTAGTCATCTGAAAGGTCCTTTTGTGCTCTTTCATTCCTGACTGGAATCGTCGTATTCCGACACCATTGAGGCATCCATAAATGGGATCGCAGTCGTCGGTCCTGCATTTTTCCTTCATCTCCTTGTCCTATAGTAACACCCATAAATCTCTCTTCAGAGGTTGAATTCAGACTATTTTGAGGTCGTTGGAATGGTAACTTGACAAGCTTCCAGATAAGTCCAGAATTGCCTAATTCAGAGACCGTTCGATATCCTAAAATCACGTTGGTAGTCTTTAGTGTCTTTTTCAATATGGAGTGTAAATCTTTCCAAATTGCGCGATCCAACGGAGATGCACATAACTCCATCGTTGTTGTCGGATTGGGTCGATTTTTACTTATCTGAAAGGTCTGTTAGTGATCTTTCATTCATGACTGGAATCGTCGTATTCGAGTCCATTTGGGTATCCATAAGTGGGATCGTAGTCGTCGGTCCTGAATTTTTCCTTCATCTCCTTGTCCTATTGTAACCCTCGTAACTCTCCCTTTAGAGGTCGAATTCAGACTATTTTGAGGTCGTTGGAATGGTAACTTGACAAGCTTCCAGATAAGTCCAGAATTGCCTAATTCAGACACCGTTCGATATCCTAAAATCATTTTGGTAGTCTTCTATTGTCATTTTCCATTTGCAGTTGTAAATCTTACCAAATTGTGCGATCCAACGGAGATGCACAAACTCCATCTTGTTGTCGGATTGGGTTGATTTTAGTTATCTGAAAGGTCCTTTAGAGCTCTTTCATTCATGACTGGAATCGTCATATTTGAGTCCATTTGGGCATCCATAAGTGGGATCGCAATCGTCGTTCCTGAATTTTTCCTTCATCTCCTTGTCCTATAGTAACGCTTATAAATCTCTTTCAGAGGTTGAATTCAGACTATTTTGAGGTCGTTAGGTTGGTAGCTTGACAAGCTTTCAGATAGGAACAAAATTGCCCAATTCAGAGACCGTTCGATATCCTAAAATCATGTTGGAAGTCTTTTATTGTCTTTTTTCAATATGGAGTGTAAATCTTTCAAAATTGCACGATCCAACGGAGATGCACATAAATCCATCGTTTGTTGTCGGATTGGGTTGATTTTAGTTATCTGAAAGGTCCTTTAGTGCTCTTTCAATCATGATTGGAATCGTCGAATTCTGAGTCCATTTGGGCATCCATAAGTGAGATCGCAGTCGTCGGTCCTGAATTTATCCTTCATCACCTTGTCCTATAGTAACGCTCATAAATCTCTCTTCAGATGTTGAATTCAGACTATTTTGAGGTCGTTAGAATGGTAGCTTGACAAGCTTCCATATACGAACAAAATTGGCTAATTCAGAGACCGTTTGATATCCTAAAATCATGTTGGTAGTCTTTTATTGTCTTTTTTCAATATGGAGTGTAAATCTTTCCAAATTGCGCGATCCAACGGAGATGCACATAACTCCATCGTTTGTTGTCGGATTGGGTCGATTTTTAGTTATCTGAAAGGTCCGTTAGAGATCTTTCATTCATGACTGGAATTGTCGTATTCCGAGTCCATTTTGGCATCCACAAGTGGGATCACAGTCGTCAGTCCTGAATTTTTCCTTCATCTCCTTGTTCCAATAGTAACCCTCATAACTCTCCCTTTAGAGGTCGAATTCAGACTTTTTGAGGTCGTTGGAATGGTAACTTGACGAGCTTCCAGATAAGTCCAGAATTTCCTAATTCAGAGACCGTTCGATATCCAAAAATCAATTTGGTAGTCTTCTATTTTCTCTTTTCAATGTGGAGTGTAAATCTTTCCAAATTGCGCGATCCAACGGAGATGCACATAACTCCATCGTTTGTTGTCGGATTGGGTTGATTTTTAGTAATCTGAAAGGTCCTTTAATGCTCTTTCATTCATGAATGGAATCATCGTATTCCGAGTCCATTTGGGATCCATAAGTGGGATCGTAATCGTCGTTCCTGAATTTTTCCTTCATCTCCTTGTCCAATAGTAACGCTTTATATAATCTCTCTTCAGAGGTTGAATTTAGACTATTTTGAGGTCGTTAGAATGGTAGCTTGACAAGCATTCCGATAGGAACAAAATTGCCCAATTCAGAGACCGTTCGATATCCTAAAATCATGTTGGTAGTCTTTTATTGTCTTTTTTCAATATGGAGTTAAATCTTTCCAAATTGCGCGATCCAACGGCGATGCACATAACTCCATCGTTTGTTGTCTGATTGGATCAATTTTTAGTTATCTGAAAGGTCCGTTAGTGATCTTTCATTCATGACTGGAATCTTCGTATTCCGAGTCCATTTGGGCATCCATAAGTGGGATCGCAGTCGCCGATCCTGAGTTTTCCTTCATCTCCTTGTCCTATAGTAACCGTCATAACTCTCCCTTTAGAGGTCGAATTCAGACTATTTTGAGGTCGTTGGAATGGTAACTTGACAAGCTTCCAGATACGTCCAGAATTGCCTAAATCAGAGACCGTTCGATATCCTAAAATCATTTTGGTAGTCTTCTATATTCTTTTTTCAATATGGAGTGTAAATCTTTCAAAATTGCGTGATCCAATGGAGATGCATTTAACTCCATCGTTTGTTGTCGGATTGGGTTGATTTTTAATTATCTGAAAGGTACTTTAGTGCCCTTTCATTCATGACTGGAATTGTCGTATTCTGAGTCCATTTGGGCATCCATAAGTGGGATCGCAGTCGTCGGTCCTGAATTTTTCCTTCATCTCCTTGTCCTATAGTAAACCCTCATAACTCTCCATTTATAGGTCAAATTCAGACTATTTTGTGGTCGTTGGAATGGTTACTTGACAAGCTTCCAGATAAGTCCATAATTGCCTAATTCAGAGACCGTTCGATATCCTAAAATCATGTTGGTAGTCTTCTATTGTCTTTTTTCAATATGGAGTGTAAATCTTTCCAAATGCACAATCCAATGGAGATGCACATAACTCCATCGTTTGTTGTCGGATTGGGTGGATTTTTAGTTATCTGAAAGGTCCTTTAGTGATCTTTCATTCATGACTGGAATCGTCGTATTTCGAGTCCATTTGGGCATCTATAAGTGGGATCGCAATCGTCGGTCCTGAATTTTTCCTTCATCTCCCTTGTCCTATAGTAAACCTCATAACTCTCTATTCAGAGGTCGAATTTAGACTATTTTGACGTTGCTGGAAAGGTAACATGACATGCTTCCAGATGAAAATAGAATTGACTAATTCGAAGACCGTTCGATATCCTAAAAGCATGTTGGCAGTCTTCGATCATCTTTTTTCAATAGTGTAAATTATTCCAAATCGAGCGATCCAACGGAGATGCTCATAACTTCATCGTTTGATGTCGAATTGGGTCGATTTTAGTCATCTAAAAGGTCTTTAGTGCTCTTTCATTCTGACTGGAATCGTCGTATTCCGAGACCATTTGGGCAACCATAAGTGGGAACGCAGTCATCGGTCCTGAATTTTTGCTTCATCTCCTTGTCCTATAGTAACACACATAACTCTCTCTTCAGAGGTCGAATTAAGTCTGTTTTGAGGTCGTTGGAATGATAACATCACAAGCTTCTAGATGAGAATGGAATTGCCTAATTCAAAGACCGTTCGATATCCTAAAAGCATGTTGGTACTTTTCGATCATCTTTTTTCAATATGGTGTGTAAATCTTTCTAAATCGAGTGATCCAACAGAGATGCTCATAACTCCATCGTTTATGTCGGATTGGGTGGATTTTTAGTCATCTGAAAGGTCCTTTTGTGCTCTTTCATTCTGACTGGAATCGTCGTATTCGACACCATTGAGGCATCCATAAATGGGATCGCAGTCGTCGGTCCTGCATTTTTCCTTCTTCTCCTTGTCCTATAGTAATGCTCATAAATCTCTCTTCAGAGGTTGAATTCAGACTATTTTGAGGTCGTTAGAATGGTAGCTTAACAAGCTTCCAAATAGGAACAAAATGCCTAATTCAGAGACCGTTCGATATCCTAAAATCATATTGGTAGTCTTTTATTGTCTTTTTTCAATATGGAGTGTAAATCTTTCGAAATTGTGCGATCCAACGGAGATGCACATAACTCCATCGTTTGTTGTCGAATTGGGTCGATTTTTAGTTATCTGAAAGGTCCGTTAGTGATCCTTTATTCATGACTGGAATCGTCGTATTCCGAGTCCATTTGGGCATCCATAAGTAGGATCGCAGTCGTCGATCCTAAATTTTTCCTTCATCTCCTTATCCTATAGTAACCCTCATAACTCTCCCTTTATATGTCGAATTCAGACTATTTGAGGTCGTTGGAATGGTAACTTGACGAGCTTCCAGAAGTCCAGAATTGCCTAATTCAGAGACCGTTCGATATCCTAAAATCATGTTGGTAGTCTTCTATTGTCTTTTTTCAATATGGAGTGTAAATCTTTTCAAATTGCGCGATCTAACGGAGAGATGCGCATAACTCCATCGTTTGTTGTCAGATTGGGTCGATTTTTAGTTATTGAAAGGTCCTTTATTGATCTTTCATTCATGACTGGAATCGTCGTATTTCGAGTCCATTGGGCATCCATAAGTGGGATCGCAGTCATCGGTCCTGAATTTACCTTCATCTCCTTATCCTATATTAACCCTCATAAACTCTCCATTTAGAGGTCGAATTCAGACTATTTACCCTTCGATCATCTTTTTCAATATGGAGTGTAAATCTTTCTAAATCGGTTATCCAACGGAGATGCTCATAACTCCATCGTTTTATGTCAGATTGGGTCGATTTTTAGTCAACTGAAAGGTCCTTTTGTGCTCTTTCATTCTGACTGGAATCGTTGTATTCCGAGACCATTGAGGCATCCATAAATGGGATCATAGTCGTCGATCCTCCTGCATTTTTCCTTCATCTCCTTGTCCTATAGTAGCGCTCATAAATTCTCTTCAGAGGTTGAATTCAAACTATTTTGAGGTCGTTAGAATGGTAAGCTTGACAAGCTTCCAGACAGGAACAAAATTGCCTAATTCAGAGACCGTTCGATATCCTAAAATCATGTTGGTAGTTCTTTTATTGTCTTTTTTCAATATGGAGTGTAAATCTTTCCAAATTGCGCGATCCAACGGAGATGCACATAACTCCATCGTTTGTTGTCGGATTGGGTTCAATTTTTAGTTATCTGAAAGGTCCTTTAGTGATCTTTCATTCATGACTGGAATCGTCGATTCCGAGTCCATTGGGCATCCATAAGTGGGATCGCAGTCGTCGGTCCTGAATTTTTCCTTCATCTCCCTTAGCCTATAGTAACCCTCATAACTCTCTATTCAGAGGTCGAATTTAGACTATTTTGAGGTTGCTGGAAAGGTAACATGACATTGTGTTGAGGGACATAAAATATCTCATTACATGGTCAGAGAATCTCGGTGCTGGTCTTCTCAAGGGGTAGTAGTCTAGGTGTTTTGGTAAGTTCTAGCTCAAAAGGGTAGTTAGGTGTTTTGGTTAAGTTTCAGCTCAAGAGGTAGTCTAGGTGTTTTGGTAAAGTTCCAACTCAAGGGGTAGTCTAGGTATTTGGTAAAAATCCAGCACCAGGGGTGCCTGTTGAGGTATGGAGAATGATGAAAGAATGAAGCAGAAAGAAGAGCAATTGCGCGGGTCGCGCAACAAAGTTCCCCGTTGCGCGGGGTCGCGGAAGTCAAGTCCTCCATTGCGCGGGTCACGGAAGCAAGTTCCTCCATTGCGCGGGGCACGGAAGCAAGTTCTCCGTTGCGCGGGTTGCGCAACCAAGAAGTCCGTGCGGGCCTATAATATGTGTGGGCCTATAAATATCCCCACTCCCCATCTCAGTGGAGGTTGGAAGAAGATTTGGGAAGGGGAAGATGGAGCAGAGCAAACTGAAGGTAGAGAGTAGAGGCAAAGTTCAGTTGCGCGGACGGTGCAATAAGGGGTTTAGTTGCGCGGACCGCGTGAACAAGGTTCCTGTTCCGCGAACCGCGTAACAAGGTTCGCCGTTGAGCGGACCGCGCAACCAGTTTAATGGTTGCCGGGTCGCAGACTGGGTTGACTGAAATGGCGTCGAAATGCTGCTGGATCTTCAAGCCTTCTTCTCTAGAGAGAGAGAGGACTAGCTGATCAATTCAGCAATTCCTCTAAGTGTTGGGAGATGACCAAAGAAGCTGTCGGAATGACTGCCGAAATTCCTATCTCCTCAGAGACTAGCTGATCAATTCAGCAATTCCTCCTAAGTATCTAGGAGATGAATGAAATGGCGCCAGAATGCTGTCGAAATTTCTATACGGAAGACTATTAGTTGATTGATTGTACTTTGTTTTCAAAATCAAGGGAATCCAAGGATGTAAATGAACTCAAATAAATGTGATAAATGTTCTCTCATTCTTTCTTGTTATCATTGAATAAATCCCCCAAATCAAACACATTTGTTTTCATGTCGAAAAAAATGGTGACTCTGCTGGGGACTCATTATTCGATGATAACTTAGAAGAAAATATTCAAGAGAACATTAATCACTTTTGGCGTCTGTATAGACACCAAAATGGCAAAACTCTTAGTAGGAAACATCCTCCCCTTCATCTCTGAAAAATAAAATATGATTTATTTAATAAATTAACTAACGTTCTGTTCTGAATGACAGAAATAATCAAGTCAAATAATGATCAAGTCAGTTTCGATCAAAGACAAATATGCCAGAATATCCTCCCCTTCGTCTCTAAGAATTTACTTAATCTTTCACACTACTAACTTCACGTGTGTTTCACTGAAGAAGGTTTCTGAATCCAACTACAAGTTACGACCAATGATAATTTCTGAAAGGACAGTGGGCTTCGTTTCACTCCGACTGGGTTCATGATAGAATATGCACCGAATCAACTCAAGAGTGCATGACTCAAACTTTCTACGTGCAAAAACAACCAGGACTCGAACAACATCTGATGGTCGTATCTGCTTCACCTCAACGCTGGAAGAGGATAAAGGCTGGACTGCCGTAATGTCTCATAAAAACAAGAGCACAGAATGCAAGAAGCTCTAGAGTATACCCGTTTTCACCAAGATTCAGAGACCGATAATGCGTAATGCAGCGAACAAGAATTCTGAAATCGCTCCTCCTGCGATTTATCCCGAGCAAACAGTCTCGCAATTAACAATGCTCGCGACTTTCCGACTCTAATCGCTCAAGGGTCAAGTGGACGAAAGAAAAAAGGTGGATTCACCAATGTTAGTGTCACCTCAAAAAAATTCGCGATGCTCATATCGCCCTAATCAATCGGTAGCGCAGGGAATACGCAGGGAGTCAGACAATACTCCACCCTATCGTTCTACTCCAAACTATGGCTTCATCAAAAAAGTAAAGGAGCCACGTGCATATGGCCGAAATGAATCAGGAAAACTTGCCATCCACTGAAGATCATATTAATGAGATGGTGAAGCGCAAAGAACACTAATAGATGAATGTAGAAATCTTAGGGAAGGACTAGCAACCCCTTGCACATAATGTGGGCCCAAATTGTGGCTCCCACCAGCAACGGGTGTAGTAAACGGACATGAAAGCCGTCCTGAACACTCTCATCCACAGGGGGCAGGATCAAGAAGATTTGTTCCAGTCGCAAGGACCGTAACATAGGACTATGTAAGACAAGTCATCGAAGAAGCTGTCAGATTAGAAAAAAAGGCGCGCAAATACTAGCTGCTTCAGGTACCGGACGCCATATCCAAGAGAGATAGAATATGTTCATTCCCAACCAAACTTCAAACAGCAGATTTTCAAAAATTTAAAGGAAATGGGGTCTCCAGAAGAGCATCTTTTGCACTTCATCACCAGCATGGGAAATTTTCTACGACACCTCAATATTGTTTGCGGTTGTTATTTGGATCTTCTTTAACAGGCAAAGCATTCGATGGTATTCTGGTTTGATGCCTGAGTCAATAAGACTGTGGGAACAAATGCAAGATGCGTTTATATCAAATTTCTTCTCATCAGAACGTGACGTCAGTATTTGCAGAATTGGCCTTCGTCAGACAAAGAGAAAATGAACCTGTGGAGAAATTTATATAGATAGATGGAGGACCTTGGGGGCTTCATGCAGACAGTTACCAGAAGAGAGAAAGAACAAGTGAACATGTGCTTGAATTCTATGGAACTAAGAATTGCTTTCGGGCTCATGAGTGTTG
>JAJHSJ010000855.1:0-47479 GCA_021015155.1 Magnolia officinalis | reverse complement strand
TCCGAAATTGCAGTAGTGTCAGTAATTCAAAATTCAAAATTTATCATTTCCCAGAAATTGTGGTGCCTACTTGCCAGAACAAACAATGGTTTTAGAGCTTGGTGTCAGCCTGCAACTCGTTCTGGACCGAAACTCAGTCCACTCTCAGTTTCAGTCTGCCTCAACTGAGAATAAGCTGGAACTAGGCTGAAACTGACCAAAAACAGACTGAGTCAGATGAAATTGACTCAACTTGTTCAAAACCGAAACCAAGTCGGCTTGTACCGTACTCAGTTTTGTCCAATATTTGATTCCAATTTCCATGAGAACCACTTCTGATCTTTCGGTAAAATAAACCAATCAAAAAAATAATAATTTCAGTAAAATTATCTGGGTCTAAGCTTACTAGTCACAAGTGCCATTTAATCAGCATGAGTTGTTTTAAACATTTAAAATATATAGGAAAATGGTGGAACAGAGCAACTTATTTACATCCAGAAAAGTTTTTTTTTTAAAAAAAGGATAAAAAGAAAAGAGAAACTTGACTGCAACATTGAGTCGACCCCATAATTAACTTAGGAGAACAATGACCTGTGTGATTTAAATCACACTGAGTTAACAAAAGGAACAGGTGATACACAAGAGATATATTGCATTTGCATAATTACACATATTTTTCAACTGATTACCTACAGCCAGTCATAATCTAACTTAACCTACAACCTATTTTAACAAGAATTTTGCCCTCAATAATATCCAATACTACACATGAGCACAATTCCAAGCACATGACGATTGGCCATACTATCGCATGCAACCCAGTTGCATGATAACCACACTTACTATCCATGATTGCTTTAATCCAAGCAATGCTTGAGAGATTTGAGCAATTTATTGCACAGACAGATGGATAAAACCAAAAGAAAACTACAACGTGAAAAGCAAAGGAAACATTTAGACTTACATGGAATTTGGCGACCCCAAAGAGGAACAAGCCCCCTTATACAACCTGTATATTTTGGAAAATGACAGAAAACAACACTTTAACCATATAGAAAAACAAATATTGATTTGTCAAGAACAGTACAAACAACTAAAAAGACGTACCCAAGAGCACCTTCGGTTCTGACAAACTTGGAAAACCATCAGACAAGCCTTTAGCAAATCCGGGCTGGGTTTGGACCCGGACCTTCACTGCCTCCATTGGGCAAAGAGCAATATCCGCAATCACTTCACTTCGGCAGATGCAGACCCCGCAAGGTAGATCAAGGTCTTATACTTGGCCGCAAACTCTGGACCAGCAATGTCAGAGTAGTACTTCTTAAAGAACTCGTAGAATCCAAACTTACAGGCACCCTGAGCACTGTAACCAAGCAACGTCGGCACCCAGCCCCTGAAGAAACCTTTAACTCCCTGCTCTTTAAACACACACACCAAACCCAGACACGACAGCTCTTGTACTTTGC
Source organism: Magnolia officinalis (assembly GCA_021015155.1). Classification (NCBI taxonomy): domain Eukaryota; kingdom Viridiplantae; phylum Streptophyta; class Magnoliopsida; order Magnoliales; family Magnoliaceae; genus Magnolia; species Magnolia officinalis. The sequence continues at coordinate 46,034 of JAJHSJ010000855.1, read as the reverse complement.
AGGGTCAATCTGAAGAAAAGCAAACAGATCAAAAATATGAAGAAGATCAAGAACTCTAACTACAAATCCAAGTCATGAAGTTGAAAACAACAACATCTGGAAATTGTCCCAATGCTGTTAAAATCTCAACGATAAAAACAGATATATCAAGAAATAAGATGTCCAAAAACACCGACTAATAATGACCTTAGACTTCAAGACTACAATCAATGAAAATACATAAAGATCTTCAAATAGTACGCTAACAATGAAAAAGCTCTAATCATCAATAAAGGTTGTTCCTAATTTCAGTGTCACATTGGATTGTCCATGTCTATTAAGAATGGCTGTGATCAAATTATCCTAAAGATGCAGGCTGAACTAGGCCCGTGATCTAGGGCCAGGCTCATTAAGCCCAAGCCTCACAGTTGGCCCATCAATAAGGAGCCCCAAGCCCCTTATTTTAGGGGGCTTGTTAACAAAATCAATTACCTAGTTATATAATAATCAATCATAAAACTTTCTTATTGCATTCTTACCCCTTGAGCATCTATTTATTACTTTTTTATTTTTTGTAACAAGTCATTAGTTGTCAATAACATTATGAATCTTCCTTATTTGTATGTTTCAAAACCTATTTAAGGGTCCGGCATGAGTAATATGCAACTTCGAATTCATAAAATTGTCTAGTATAGATTTGCTTTTCTTGTGATTCTTGTGCTTAGTTAAAGATGCCTATGTTTGAGCAGATCCTTCCCATCAACCTGCTACGTCAGTTTGACTGATGAGTTAAATCATCAAGTTGTAAGTTGCTAAAATATGAATACATCCAAGAGAGCCTACACCCATGTGTTGTGCCAGCCCTCCTTACCTCCAAGAGGATGGACATTGGCGTATATATGGATAGCCCAGCTATTAATAAAATCACAGTGAAGTACCGATTCCCCATTCATCGACTTGATGATATGCTAGGCTTGGGGCAGGTGCTAGCATTTTCTCCAAGATTGATCTTCACAGTGAATACCACCAGATCCACATCCGACCTAGTGACAAATGAAAATTGGCATTTAAGACAAAAAACGGTCTCTATGAGTGCCCGATTATGCCATTCAGTTTCACAAACGTGCCTACCACTTTCATATTGCACCCTTTTATTAGTAAATTTGGCATTGTCTATTTTGACAACATTCTTATCTACAATAAGTCAAGGAAGAAGCACCTCAATCACATGGGCCTTATCTTCGTAGCACTTTGTTGCAAGCGCTTCTACATACATCACCTTTAAAAGTGCACCTTTATGAGTACATTTGTGGTCTTCTTAGAATACATTGTCTTGTCATAAGTGTAAAGGTGGATCCGACAAGGTGAAAGCCGTTGTTGATTGGCCGACACCAACCACTATCTCTGAAGTTTATAGTTTCCATGGTCTCGCCACATTTTACAGACGTTTTGTATGGACCTTCAACAACATCGTGGCTCTAATTACCAATTGCATGAAACAAGAGAGTTTTGATGGACAAGTGCAACAACAAGAGTGTTTGATGGGATCGAACGTAAGATGACCAAAGCTCCAATTTTGTGCCTTCAGGACTTTGAGAAGGTATTTGAGTGAGTTGTGATGCTTTCAACTTCGGCATTGGTGGAGTTATCAGTCAAGAGGGTTATCAAATAGCATTCTTCAACAAAAAGCTCTTCGATGCGAAGTAACAATACTCCACTTATGACTTGGGAGTTTTATGTTGTTGTTCAAACTCCACGACATTAGCATCATTATTTGGTTGGTAAAGAATTTGTCATTTACTCTAATCATGAAGCACTAAGTATCTAAACTCTCAACAGAATATGAGTACTCACTGTGTCAAGTGGAGCGCTCTTGTCTTCAGGAATTCTCTTTTGTCGTTCGTCATAAGGCTAGCAAGGACAATTGAGTTGTTGATGCATTGAGCCATCGTGCGCATTTATTGTCATCGATTTATGTCACCGTTCCAAGACTCAACGAGATACAACATGAGTATGCTGACAACAAGGATTTCAGACGAGCTCTTAGTGGAGACCATGCAAGACCCTCACATTTCAACATTCATGATGGCTACTTATTTCAGGGGATGCAACTTTGCCTATCCAATACGTATATCTGTATGTTATGAGAGAGTTACACGCCGATGGGTGTAGTGGTCACTTGTGTCGTGATAAGACCTTAACCATCATTGGAGATAAATACTTTTGGCCTCGTCGAAAATCAGATGTCGCAAAAGATCTGCCAGTTATGCAGGCTTTACCAACTTGCGAAGAGTCAAAAGAAAAACAATGGATTCTAACACCCACTGCTAATCACACATGCTCCATGGGAAAATTTCAGCATGGACTTTTCAGCATGGACTTCGTCCTGGGTTTTAAAAAGATTGCTCAAAAAGTTGATTTAATATTTGTGGTGGTTGACCGATTTTCAAAGATGGCTCACTTCATACCATACTCGAATACAACAAACGCTCTCAAGATTACTCAATTATTTTTTCAAGAGATTATTCGTCTTCATGGGCTTCCGAAGATAATTATGTCAGATCATGATACCAAATTCATGAGTTATTTCTGAAAAACTCTTTGGGCATCAATGAAAACCAAGCTTCAGTTCTCTAGTGCCTACCACTCTCAAACCGATGGTCAAACGAAAGTGGTCAACCGTAGCTTAACCAAGTTATTACGGTGTATTTTCCCGCGATCATATAGCTACATGGGGGATCTAGATTACCAATAACCGAATTTGCCTATAACAACTCGATCAACAGGTCCACAAGGATGTCACCTTTTGAAGCAGTAACTGATATATTATTGTGTCTTCTAATCGATTTGGTTCCTCTACTGATAAATTGAGACTAAGTGCGGAAGTTGATGACTTCATCCACCACATGCAACAGGTGCATGACAAAAGTCAACGTAACATCGCTGTAAGTAATGAAAATTAAAAGCAACATGTAGATACAAGACATCATTTTGTTGAATTTGTGAAAGGTGACATGATTAATGCCCATATTCATCATAAACAATTACCCCCAGGTACCTCAAAAAAGCTTCACCCTCACAATGCGAGAATGTTCGAAATCATTAAGAAGATTAGTGCCAATGCTCATGTTTTAGATCTCTCACCAAATTTACCTATCAATCTTACTTTCAATGTGAAAGATCTTTCCATCTATTGTGGGCATGGTGTGTAATAAAGGTTGTTACAGTGCTATAAAGTTAACAGTGGCAGCAATTACACATTATAGGGTAGTAAAGGTCATAACCGTATGAAGAAAATGACCCATAAAGGCTGAAGAAAATGACCCATAAAGGCCATTACAACACCGCCGTAATGGCTCGTTACACCCCCCCCCATAAAGGCCGGAATGGCCCCGTAACGATCCGTTACTAGGCTGATATAGGTTCTTTGGTTTTTTTTTTTTTGCAATTTAAATAAAATAAAAAATTTTAAAAAATAAAATAAAATAAAAAAGACCATAACAGCCATTACAAGAGCCGTAACACAGCCATTACAACACCACATTCATAAAGGTAAGGTAATGGCCGTTATGGCCACCATTACCATTAAAGAATACCTTAATTGTAGGCACCATACTGACAATGGTATCAAAGAACAAGCCATTACATTTCCAACCATTTCCAACCACACTACAGACATGATAGTTGATGTTCTCGATGACTAAATCGTCTTCACACCCCACAGGTGGTAATCAAAAGTTTCGCATTTGTTGTCAAGGATGGCCTCTATCCAATGCTACATAGATCACACAACTACCAACTTCCAGTGCCAAATCCTAACTTCTATGAGCAATATCAAACCAGTCACTCACCAAAGTCAAGTTCTTTTAAGTTGGGAAGGACTGATACAGGCTTAATTAGGCTCACAATCCATCGGCCAAGCCCAAGCCCAAGCCTCATAGCTGGCCCATCAATAAGGAGGCCCAAGCCTCCTATGTAGGTAGCTAGCTTTGCAATAATCAAGCATTGAATCATATTACTTGCATTTGTATCCTTACATGTCTCTTTATCACTTTTTTATTTTTATAATAAGTCATTGGTTGTTAATAACATTATGACTCTTCCTTATTTATACATTTGAAACTTATTTAGGAAGGCTTCACATAATAATATCAAGGCACCTTAAATGAATGAAAATTTCTAATTATTGTTTTACTTTGCTCGTGATTCTTGTTCTTTGTTAAAGGTGCCTACATTTGAGCAGATCCTTCCCATCAACCCACTATGTCACCTAACCCTCCATTGATGGTAAATAAAATGCCTCACCAACAATCGAGACCATCCCTAATGCAAGTCCCACCTTAGATTACCCATGTCCCTCAAGAATCCCTTTGATTAATGAAACTATCTTATCACCAACAGCCTCTACCAGTGAAATGGAGGTCCAGATAGATTGGGACAAAATATCCAATCACTGTCTAAACTGTCCATATGCATGCTTCACAATGTATTGTCCATGTCAATGCAGGATCACTTGGATTGGAGTGACAGTCTGAGACTCCTACTAATTTTGGGAAAATGACAATCAATGTGACTCATAATGAAAAGCTTCAATCATCAATCTAGAGCATCAATATGGTGAGCCCCACGTGATCCCAACCATCCTATCAATGGGCAAACAAAATGAATGGTCTAGATTGATCATAATGCATAATTTATAATCATCGATCTAAGCCATCCATAATGTGGGGCCCATATGTTTATGATATAGCCATATCATAACAGTTTTTGAAGACCATGATCAAGAATCACCTTGATCAGGTGATCCTAACCATCCTAGGATGGGCAAACAAAATGAACGAACAACATTGATCATAATGAAATGCTCTAATCATCAATCTTGATCATCCATAATGGAGACCCCACCATCGATCACCCATGTCCCTCGAGAATTACTTAGATTGGACAATCCTAACCATCCTGCTAATGGGCAAACCAAACAGAGGACGCGGATTGCGTCCTACCCCTGCCCGGACAGTAATCCGTCCGGGCAGGGCTCTGTGCGGCCCACAGTGATGTAATTGTCTTATCCACGCCGTTCATCGCTTTTCTCAAATCATTTCAATACATTATCCTAAAAATGAAGCAGATCCATAGATCCAGTGGACCACACCAAAGGAAGCTGCAGTGATAATGACACCACCGTGAAACCTTTCTAAGGGCCACCGTGTTTTTGTTTTACCATCCAACCTATTAATAAGGTGATGTAGACGTGGATGAAGTGAAAACACAAATATCAGCCTGATTCGAACTTCTCCATCTCCCAAGAAGTTTTTAATGGTGGACGTTCAATCCCACTCTGTGGTCCACTTAAGACCCGTACCTGACTTATTTTTAGGATAATACCTTAAAATTATCTGGAAAAAAACGGTTAACGGCATGGATAAAACACCTACAACACGGTGGGCCCCACAGATCCCTGCTCGGACGGAGTAACGTCCAGGCGGGGGTAGGACGCAATCCGCGTCCCCAAACAGATGTTATAGATCGATTATCATTGGACAATCCTAACTTCCTATTTCAATGGAAAACAAAATAGGAGTCCAAATCGATCAAATCTAGAGCTCCAACTAAATCTGAACCATTCAAAATGTAGGCCACACCTTATCCCCTAAACATGCAAATAATGGAAAGCATAACCAACATCCAAAGCCAAACACAATAAAAATGTATGATCATTAATGTGGATTGTCCATTATTTGTGCCCATGCCAGGCTGTTCCTAACTCCCAAGAAATAATTTGACCAGATCTCAAATATCTGTCCTATGGGCCCCACCTTCAATTCCCAATCTCTCAGGAATAGCTTTTGATCAGATGATCGTGACCATTCAACCAACGTCACCAAAGTCCATCGCCTCCAAAGTATGAGATGAGAGAAAGAAAGTAAGGGTACCTACTTTTATGAACTAGGGAAAAGAAAATTTTAAGGCAGAGCAAAATAGTTTGTCGTTTCAGAATTTCTACTCTTAATATAATTTCAAAAATCACGAAATTGAGCTAGTTTCTCTTTTATTGGGAAAGAAAAAGCACTTGTATCATGATTTTTGGACATTGCACTACCAATAGAAATCCCAGAAATCGCAAATTACGTTCTCGCAGCCCAAGTAAAATGCAAACCAATTCTCTTGAGAATGCTTTAGTTTTTTTTTTTATATATAAGGCGTAAATTACAATCTTATTCACTATCAAATGTGTAACTGAACATGGAAAAACAGAAATATTCAAGAATCGCAAGATTCTCATGATTTCCAGTGAGTCCAAACACGCCCTAAATGAAAGATACCTCAATCCGTCTCCCAAAACTCTCATACATCAATTTCAACCAGAACCGACAGATATGAGAGATCCAAGCCGTCCAATCCAAGATCGAAATCCTAAGAAGATCGAACCATACCTGCATGTTGCACTTGACGAGATCGAGAGGCGTGACAGCCGTGTGCGTGAGGCCGCAGCTGGCTATCCGCCAGCGGTGCAGGCAGCATAGAAAGCTGGAGAGTGCATCTTGATCTTCGCCGGCTCGCTGGGCGCTGGGACGAGAAAAGCCTCAGATTGAGAGACGACATTAGAAGTAGAAGGTGGTGGTAGAGAGAAGGTAGGGTTTGGATTGAGAAGGTTATGTAGATATTGGAGTTTGGGAGGAGTGTAGAGGAGGGAAGGGAGGAGAGCTTGGCGAGAGTTTTCGGAGAAAGCCATGGGCATTTTGGGGATAGAGAGAAAATGTGAAGGACACGAGAGAGAGAGAGAGAGAGAGAGAGAGAGAGAGAGGCGGTTTGCTTTTATGGCGGGAAGGAAGGAAGGAAGGAAGGAAGAAGAAGAGATGGGTTTGGGATCTCTCGTTATTTTTTTTGTCTGACTTATACAGCAGGGGCTTAGTGCGGTTTTGTAGGGGAGCTCTTGGGCGGGATTTCATGGAGGGCAGGGGTTGGAAATTTTCTTTCCGTTGTGGCGAAATTACGAAAATGGGCCCTATTGGAAGAGGGAAGTGATATGTGACGGACGCGGTTTTTGTACTATCCCGGCTGTACGGAGCTCGGGATAGGCTGGAGTTCTGAGGGGCCACCGTGATGTATGGAAAATCCATACCGTTCATATATTTTTACATGTTATTTTAGGTTATAGTACATAAAATTAGGAATATCTAAGGTTAAAGTGGAACACACAAAGGAGATTAAACTCTACCATTGAAAACTTCATGTGGGATACAAAAATTTTGGATCAAGCTGATTTTTTGTGTTTTCCTTTCATCCAGGTCTACATGACCTTATTAATATGTTGGGTTGGAAATAAGATGGCACAGGAATGTGTCCATGGTAGGTATCTTTAGAGCCACTGCTTCCTATGGTGTGGTACACTTTAGCTTTAGATCTGCCTATTTTTTTTATTAATAACCTAAAATGGTATTTAAAAATGGATGGACAGTGTGGATAAAAGCTATAAATCACACTGTCCCATTATAGCTCCAGTCTGTCCACTACCCAATCCGCATCCATGTGAATCAACGGACTTGTGCCGATGTGGTGTGCGTGTGTGTGAACTTTGGGCCATGTAAAATGTTTTTTAGGAGGCGTTTGGCGCATGGTATTAGATGGAATTAGTCGGGATGGAATTGCATTCCGTCTCGTACCATTTCCACTCAATGTTTGGGAAGATTGGAAAAGCTTGAAATTAGATTAGATGGAATTGCATTTGGTCAGTGCCGATTCCACTCAATGTTAACAAGTTGTGTAGGTCCCATCATGATGTGTGGACTATATCCATGCCGTCCACCCATTTTTCGATACCATTTTAGAGCATGGGCCAAAAAATCAAGTACATCTAAAGCTCGAGTGGACCCACCGCAGAAAGCAGTGGGGATTGAACACCTATTGTTGAAAACTTCTTTGGGGCCAAATAAGTTTTGGATCTACCTCATTTTTAGGCCCATGCTATAAAATGAGGATACAAAACGAATGAACAATTTTGATATATTATTTTCAATATTTTCAAATGATGGTGGATATATTTATTCAATGGACAGCAAACCAAAGAGTAAATCTCACCTTAATAGTAACCGGGGACAATCCCTATCAATATACGTGAATTTCCTACTACTGTTATACCCACGAAAGCAAAAGCTTTGCATGGTCCACCGATATGTTTATAAGACATCTAATCCATCAATTTCGTCAACTAATGTTAGAACATGCTTAAAAATTAAACGAATCCAACGCTCATATGGATCACACCACATGAAAATAGTGGAGATGGAAATACTGACCGTTGAAACCCTTTGGAGAGCAGATTCTGTCAAAGTCAGGATAATACAAAGCAGTGATCGCTACAAGTTTCGTTGGTTAGGGATGCAGAAACATTATCGATATTGTCAATAATATCGTTGATAACCATAAATGCGATGAAACATGGAAAAACGGTAGAATTTTCAGCAAAATTTTAGGAGATGTTAAAATATACATATTTGCATATTTAGAAATTAAAAATTGTAAAAAGAAAGCATAAATAACAAGTTTTCATTTATGAGGCCTTAAAAGCATATGTTGTTGTAAAAAATCAGTCCGACCATCCCATCCAGCCGCCTATTTAACCATCCAACCTTTCATCCAAACATCCATCGATATTGCAAACTATCAACAACACATGATATTTCACCAAGAAATCATCAACAATTGGAAAGGAAATGAAAGATTATGGTTTCAATATCACGCATGTTGCGATATCGATAATATCGAGATATTATTAATATTATCAATGACAAATTGAACATTACATACAACCACGTGCCCATGAAAGAAAATTTGAATACAAATTCTTCTAATAAACAAAATTCTGTTGTGATATTATTGAAATATCATCGATATACTTGTGATATAAGTATTACCTAGAATTTACATAGCCAAAAATATTGGCGATACATTGGCAATACAAGCAACACCTAAATTTACATAATTGAAAATATTGACGATTACATTAGTGATATCGATACGTTGACGATACTTAGCAATACATTGTTAATATCTGAAATTTCTGATACTGCCAGCGTTATCGGTATCGCTGAGCCGGAGATAAAGATAATATCGGAGATATTTCGATAATATCTGAGATAATTCGAACATTGATACAGAGTCGGGTCAAGCAATGATCGTGGAGCCCACCTTGATGTATATGTTCTATATCCATACCATCATCCATTTTCCAACTCATTTCATAGTATGGTCTAAAACTAAAGCATATCCAAATCTTATGTGGGCCACACCACATAAAGTAGTGGATAGACCATTAAAAACTTTTTATAAATCTAGCTGGCCTTACCAATAAGTTGGACAGCAAATAAAGGTCACGGTGGGCCATTAGAAGTTTCTAATGGTGGGCGTTCAATGGGGAAAAAAAAAAAGGCTTATATTAGCAACGGTCTATATTCAACAAAAAAATAAACCAGGAATTGAAGGGTCAGGATATTCCGTTCACTGTTCAGCAACTGGCTGCTCTACAATTGTGATCACTCAAAAAAGTGCGAACTTCTGTGTCATGGCCCACTGAAAGTACTATCACTTAACCATCCAATCTACAGCGTCTAAAATGTACGGTCAAAATTCTTTACCAAGCATACGTCCAATCAGCAACTTCGACCATCCATCAAACGGGGCACATCTGCCCGTCCGGCCCTGATGGACAGTCCAGGTCTAAATAGAGAAATGGCTTTCCTTTTTACATAGGCAGACGTGGCCATTCAAATCAATGGTTCTAGACCGTCCATTACGTTTACCATCCACATCCTGAGAGACCACTCATGAATCACACAGATTGGACGATTCTAGTCATCCAACAAAAGCCCTTAAAATGGACGGTACGATCTTTCATAGGTTCTCTTCATAAAAGGTCAGTTTCGTAATTATACGTCAGACCAGTGTCATTTCTCGAAGCAGTTTCCTTGGGGAGCGAGAGAGATGCGGGTATTATTCCACGACACCTTGAATCGTCGCTCCAATCGAATTGGATGCTCCACTACAGAGAAACTGTCATGAACGGTCCTAAAAACTCTTCGCTGCAGTAGGGAGTACGTTAGATCATACACATGCATTCATCCTCTGTACACGTGGCATGCGTATGCATGGATCCATACCGAACATAATATTTGGAAGGATTCTAGATAATATTTTCAATGATGAAAAGATCCCAACCATCTGATCGGAAGCCATAAAATGAGAAGTTATAAAAAGGGTCAAAAATCTATGTTTTGACAGAATTGAACCGTCTTTGTACTTCCAAGGGAGAGGTTAATATATTGCCTTGTAATCTTCATTTCTCTTCATAGTGAAATTTTGCATCCATGGTTTTTTACCCTAGTTTGGAGTTTTTCCACGTATATCTTGTCTTGGGGTTTGTTTGAATATTTTTATTCCTTTCTAATTTATATTTATTCTTGTTTATCGTTTGTGGGTGAGGCCTGAGATTGGATCTAGGCTCACTGCGTCATTGGCGTGCTGCGTAACAACTGGTATCAGAGCTATTGGTTTATTTTTATTGGGAGCGATGGCGGAAGATGGGAAAACTAGAATTGAAAAGTTTGATGGTTCAAACTTTACCTTCTGGAATATGCAGATGGAGGATTATCTGTATCAGAAGGACCTTTATATTCCTCTAGGAGGAAAAGAAAAGAAACCAGAAGATATGACAGATGATGAATGGTTTTTACTGGATAGGAAGGCTTTAGGAACGATCCGACTCTCTTTGTCTAAGAGCGTCACCTTTAATATATCTAAGGTAAAAACGACAAAAGAATTAATGGAAGCCCTAGCCACCATGTATGAAAAGCCTTCAGCATCCAATAAGGTTCATCTTATGAAACAGCTATTCAACATGAATATGTCAGATGGTAGGAGCGTGGCTGAACATCTAAACGAGTTAAATACAGTCACGAGCCAGTTGGAATCCATTGGCATTGCTTTTGAGGATGAGGTCAGGGCATTATTGATTTTATCCAGTTTGTCAGACAATTGGGATGATTTGGTGATTGCTGTAAGCAATTCTTCAGGATCGACAAAGCTGAAATTTGATGATGTAGCCGGTCTAATTCTCAGCGAAAAATCTAGAAGAAAGGCATCAGGAGTTTCAAGGGATTCAGGGAATGCTCTAAACGTTGAAGGAAGATGAAGATCGCTGAATAAAGGAGGCAATAAACACGGGCGTTGTAAGTCGAGGAAGAAGTCTAATGGACCGAAAGACAAAGACGGCTGTTGGCATTGCGGCAAGAAGGGGCACATGAAACGTGATTGCAGAGCGCTCAAGAAACAAGAAGGAAACTCTCAAGGCAGGAAGGATTTAGTGAATCTGTCTGAGGAGAGTGACACAGAGGCGTTGATCTTGTCTCTTGATGCGAGGAATGAGTCTTGGGTTATAGACTCGGGTGTTTCGTTTCATGCTACTTCGTGTAAGGAAGTTCTGTGTGATTATGTGTCAGGTGACTTTGGGAGAGTCTACCTGGATGATGATGAGCCGTGCAATATTGTTGGAAAGGGGGATGTTCATGTAAATCAGAAAGATGAACGGTCTTGAAATTGAAGGATGTCAGACATGTACCGAGTTTTGAAACGTAATCTGATCTCAGTGGGACAATTGACCGATACCGGTTATGTGACGACATTCACCAGTGACTCCTGGAAGATCACAAAAGGTGCCTTGGTAATATCTCGAGGCAAAAGGGAAGGTACTTTGTAAGTGACTTTAGGATCGTATAGTTCACTCGCAGTCGCATCAACTGGAGTAAATGGGCAGTTATGGCATCAGAGGCTGGGACATATGAGTGAGAAAGGGATGAAAGTGTTATTGTCAAAAGGGAAGCTATTAGGGCTGAAGTTTATTGACTTGGAATTCTGCGAGAACTGCGTGTATGGCAAGCAGAAGAGGGTAAGCTTCAAGAAGATGGGAAGCGCTCTGTCACGCCCCAAACTCGGAAACCGGGCTCACAAAATTCCCGATCGCCGAATCCGGCGCCGACAGCCGACAGCCTCCGTAGAACCCCATTCTCGGCTCCCAGCGCCCATACCAGGTTCCGATCCTGGGATGCTACAAGGAGGATTTTTTTTTTCAGCATCCGTTTAATTTGTAATAAGCATAACTAAAGGCATAACCCACAAACAACAACCAAAAACTCCATCACATTTTCACTATGATCAAAAACTTTACAAGTACAATGAGCATGAAAGGAAATACAATGAGAATGGACAAAAAGCTCCAAAAGATCTGCTCTGCGCTCCTGCCTCAGCGCTGCTGCGCGTCCTCGCGTCACCTGCACGCAACGGTCGTGCATAAGCTTATAGAAAGCTTAGAGGGTGGTGAAAGTGTGTGCGCAAGGTAGTAATGCAGTATGGAGTATCAGAGTAATGCGGAACATGCTGGTGAATCCATGAATACTACTAGCCGTACCAAGGCTATGCAATGCAAGGCATGAAAGATGTCGGCCATACCAAGGCATGAGATGCGAAATGCAACTCAAGCATACAAATCCTCATCTAAGTCCACATATCAGTATAACTCAAAATCTGGGATATCACCGGGGTCTAGTACACTCTAAACCAGATTGCCGCCCCATCGCGCGCAATAAGGTAAGTGGAAGAGACCTCACTACCCGCCTGCCAATATCGGGCGCGGCTCGTCGGTAGCGGACCCATTCCTCGAGCTGGTCAAACTCAGCCTAGCATTTGCCCCCTCCTCTCGGGCGGGTAAGGCCGCACCCCCTTCCAACCGACCACGACACAATGGAAAGCGCAGCCTCCTGGTAATCGGCCATCGGCGCTCATGCACCCACTCGGTCTAGACGTTGGAGCAACCTCTTGGTACCATAAGGGTTTAGGGACTTTCACCCAGGGATATCTATAACACCCCATGTAGAACAAGATTTTCGGTATCCAATCCTGCCAACCACGATATGCCTGTGGCGACTACGACCCTGATATCGCTAGGGCGTACAGTAACCATATCACACAATACGAATGCATGAATCACACTATCCTTCATGCAACAATCCTGCGCGTCTCGTGCGCTCATGTGGGGCAACACCGCCTAACCGGGAGCCCCTAAACAATCTGCCTGAAGGCATATGCTATGATCAGTCATTTCTCATACCAAGCATACATATGATGCGTATGATCATGAATCATGGAACTATACTAAACGTGTCATACGGTAATGGATGCTGTTCATAACGAAGATGGGCCTAGACGGCCTACAAGTATGGGCCTAACGATAGGCCCTAGGGAGAATCATAATGCGGACATTTAACCAACATTATTCTTCAATGTGGACGTCAAACCAACATTTCTCCCAAGGCATGGCCTGCATAATATCACCACACAAGCCCTGGGGAAATCACACATTGCAATGGACCCTAAGGACACCCCCGTTGGGCCTCGACCCATGGGCCTTGGGTACATCAAATGGGTCGCATTATGTGGGCTTTATATAAATCAAGTGAGCCACATCAATGGGCCTTATGTACATTGCAATGGGTCATAACCCTTGGACTTATATACCAAAGTGGGCCTCAACCACGGGTTACAATACAACAAATGGGCCTAATCATATGGACCTCATGCATATCAAGGTGGGCCACAACGGATGGGTGGGTATAATACGGACATCAAGATGGGCCTACTGGTGCCGCACCCAAGTCCAGGAGAGGAACCAGGTGTTGAGGGTCAAATATTGCATACCAGACCCCTGTTATTGGCCAGATTTATGAACATAGTACTATTTAACGACCCGATTTGATCGTGTTTGTGATGCAAGGTACATTTGAGAGCATGGGCTACAAAAAGATGCTAAACACATGGAATTAACGCTCTGATGATGCCAAGGCATTGGACGGACTCCAGGGAACCAAGATCGACGGATTTACATGGTCAGAGATCCAAGAAAACTGAGAAACTGAAGCTCAAGTGGCCTGAAACACGTTCAAAATACAAGATCACGGGGTTCCCACCATCCGTTCGGCTCGAAACTTCAGGCATGGCCTGAGGGCCATAAATTAACCGTACAAGTCAAAAATCATCTGTTGGATCCCTCTGAAAGTGACCCAACGGACAACTCAGCCTATAAAATGGTGAAGTGGGCCCACCTGATATCTGGATCTGCTTCTTTTGGTCTCAATATCTAAAATGATATGATAAAATGGATGGACGGAGCGGATTTCTCACAAAGATCACCATGGGACCCACGCAAGCGACGCGTGTGCACTGTGCATACATGCACTGGACGCACGCCGGAAGTCAGGAATCGGGTCAGCGCACGCTGACCCGACCCTTCTCTCCTCTAGCGTGAAAAACGCCAGCGGACGGACGCTGTCCCTCCATTTTGCAATAGTGGGGCCCACACATCATACACATGGAGGATCTGGACCTTCCATTGTGTCCGGACTGAGGAGACGACCAAAGTCATTGTGACCTTTTGGTCCCATGCACCTGATCACAGAAATCTGAGTTAAAAACATGAGATGGACGGCAGAATGAGGATCTCATGGTCCACCACAGTTGGGATTCAAAACCAAGCATGTATAGACGGATTTTCGTCCTGATTCCAATGGACGGAGTGGATTTTCCTCCCGACGTTGAAGTGGGGCCCACCGATCATCACAGTGCGAAGCCCGCAACCTCTGTTTAAAACTTGTTCACTCCCCAAGTATAGGGTTGTGATGTAGTAATAATCTCGGTAAGACCGAGGTCGAATCCACAGGGACTGAAACCTGTACGTTTATCTGAAACTAACCAGAACTAGAACTAGAAGAAGATGAATTCTAAATCAAGTAAAGACGAGTGAATAGTTGTGAAATAGTAAACTAAAATATAGGAAAATTAGAAGTGGGAAACTAGGGATTCAGAGGATCCACTTGAAGAGATCAGGGAGATTAAAGGTGTAACCATGAAAATCAAACGGAACTAGCCTTAATATAATTTGCAAGAGATGAAAGGTATATGAATTAGAATGGATTCCATCACCAAACCATGCCCATGAGACAAAGCAGACAACAGAATTAAACTAATTACCAACCAATCAATGTATGAAAGTTAGGGAGGGTACCGACATCCAACCATGCCCAGGAGACGATGGTGAACAACAGGGCTTCCTGACGTCATAAACATAAAGAGGAAAAGAACATGCTCAAAGTCATTGCAGACCCATTGTAATTTCAGTCACAACAGACCATTAAAGACTGAAAACATTCCCTTAATAAATTAAATCAAAATTTATTCAGTTTAAACAAAAGCACAAGCATAGACTCATCCCGTCACGCTACAAGCTTCACCTCTTAGCCCTAGCTAAGAGGTTTAGCTCAACATGATGGAGCTAGACATCTTAAACAAAGAAAATAAAAATATAAAAATAATAAAATAAAAGAAAAGAGAACAATCTACTCCCTGGTGCTCTACGTCAAAGCCCAAGCCTCCACAGCTGCCTGCTCTAGGTCTCCCTCCTCCGGATTATTCCCCCTTTTCCTCTCTTTTCTTTTTCTTTTATAGCAGGGACAGTTTTTGCGCACGTTTTTACGCAAGCTTTGTTCCTCGCAGCAAGAAAAGCACCAAACGCTGCGTTTGGACTGAAGATTAGAACGTTGATCTTCCCGATCATTGCAACTTCCATCATGGCTAGGGTCTCGCCTAGCTGGAGCTTCATTTGGACGGCCTGGATCACTGGTCGGACTCACAGATGGTGGGCCACGTCAGCCGTGAAAACTGGCAGCAGGGATGGTTTTTGCGCACGTTACTGCGCTGGCTGCGCGGCGGGCCCCATGATCAGCACCCTATGGAAAATCTGAACCGTACACTGGATTCCCCATGCAAATACGGTCAGATATGGGTGATTTTCAAACTATTTCAGTATGGCCCACAGAAATCTCACCCGACCGTTCGTCTGGTGTTTGAATGGATGAAATCGCATACCTGCTTCTTCTTGGAGAGATTTCACCTAGGTACAGGTCACAGACCCCTTCCAGACATGATGGACGGGTTAGATCTTCAAATGTCATGACGATGGTGGCCCACAGCGGAAGACCGCAACCTCTGTTGCGAAACAGAGGTTCGGGCTTCGCACTGTGATGATCGGTGGGCCCCACTTCAACGTCGGGGGAGAAAAATCCACTCCGTCCATTGGAATCAGGACGAAAATCCGTCTATACATGCTTGGTTTTGAATCCCACTGTGGTGGACCATGAGATCCTCATTCTGCCATCCATCTCATGTTTTTAACTCAGATTTCTGTGATCAGGTGCATGGGACCAAAAGGTCACCATGACTTGGGTCGTCTCCTCAGTCCGGACACAATGGAAGGTCCAGATCCTCCATGTGTATGATGTGTGGGGCCCCACTATTGCAAAATGGAGGGACAACGTCCGTCCGCTGGCGTTTTTCACGCTAGAGGAGAGAAGGGTCGGGTCAGCGTGCGCTGACCCGATTCCTGACTTCCGGCGTGCGTCCAGTGCATGTATGCACAGTGCACACGCGTCGCTTGCGTGGGTCCCATGGTGATCTTTGTGAGAAATCCGCTCCGTCCATCCATTTTATCATATCATTTTAGATATTGAGACCAAAAGGGAAGCAGATCCAGATATCAGGTGGGCCCCACTTCACCATTTTATAGGCTGAGTTGTCCGTTGGGTCACTTTCAGAGGGATCCAACAGATGATTTTTGACTTGTACGGTTAATTTATGGCCCTCAGGCCATGCCTGAAGTTTCGAGCCGAACGGATGGTGGGAACCCCGTGATCTTGCATTTTGAACGTGTTTCAGGCCACTTGAGCTTCAGTTTCTCAGTTTTCTCGGATCTCTGACCATGTAAATCCGTCGATCTTGGTTCCCTGGAGTCCGTCCAATGCCTTGGCATCATCAGAGCGTTAATTCCATGTGTTTAACATCTTTGTGTAGCCCATGCTCTCAAATGTACCTTGCATCACAAACACGATCAAATCGGGTCGTTAAATAGTACTATGTTCATAAATCTGGCCAATAACAGGGGTCTGGTATGCAATATTTGACCCTCAACACCAGGCGAGGATAAAATACATACCTCACGATGGGTCCCACCATCAAAATAGATGTACGGCATGTGTAAAAACCCAAACATCATGTCTGGGACCCACCGTCAATGGGCTGGACGGTGGATGCAGCGCATCCCGCTGCATCCCCAAGGTGGTCCCACCATAAAAATGGATGGACGGCTGGAGTAAAACACATACATTAAGTGGGGCCCACACCCTGCTGACGCACACAGGGGAGAGAGATAGAGAGAGAGAGATGAAGAGAGAGAGAGAGAGAGCGTGAGAGAGATGTAGAGAGAGAGAGTGAGAGACATAGAGAGAGGTGTACAGAGAGATGTGGAGAGAGAGGGCACGTGGATGCCTCTCCTCCCCTTTTATTTTTCTTTCTTTTTCTTTTCTTTTCTTTTTTTTTTTTTTTGTTTCTTCTGCCACAACAGAGGTGGGTCCCACGTAGGGCCCACCACCATATCATATATGATATTATATAAGATATATATTATATAATATAATATATCATACGTATATAATATAATAATATACAATATATATAATATAAATATATATAAAACACACAGTCCAGGCCATCCACGGCCTGGACGGTGACGTGGATCAAGGGAGGCTCCACACGTGGGGTGTGGGTCCCACCGTTGGCCATCATCTAAACCATCCGTTAGATGCACCATTCCAGCGTGGCCCTAGGCCTCAAAAATCAAGTCAAACCGTGACTTGTGTGGGCTCCACCAAATACAACAGTTGAGAGGGCTACCCTCCATCAAAAAAAACATTCATAATCATTTTAGGCCCACCGAGATGGGGTCCACAAATCCAGCCCACCCATCGTGGGTGTCCCACTTGAATGAAGGGTCAGACCCAGTTTCAGCCGCACCCAAGGTCAGGTGGGCCCCACATCATTGGTCAAGTCACTGTTAGCCACCCCACAGGGACGGTACCAAGACCTCAGTGTTTTGAAACGAGGTATCTTTACTCCGTGTGCCCATTGCGTTTTGGATCTGGGTGTCCAACGAGGGCCCTACACCAACGTGGGTTCCCACCGTCCAGAATGGTGGACGGCTGGATGAGACACATACACAATGGTGGGCCCCATCAGAAATGGTGGACGGTGTGGATGGCCCTGTGGACCCATGCCAGTCCACTCCCACTGATCAGTGCCACAACCCGCTACTAGTGCACACTCCATGTTAGCCACCACTACAGGGAATTGTCGTCCAGACCTTGTGTTGAAACAAGGCATCTTTCACTCGTCTGCACTTGGGCCATGGGGCTAGGTGGGTCCACATAAGGTGCCACTCCACTCCACTGGCAGCCACACCCCTGATAGCACATCAAGGTGGGTTCCTAATGGAAGGTTGGGATGACATATAAATATCATTGGGCGTCCCACCTGAATGGGGTCCCACCGGTAGGTGCAATGGATGAAATACACCCATTAGGTGGGCCATAAACATAAAAAGAGAGAGAGAAACACCGGCAAAGATGGAGGGGCCCCGCCACTATGGGCCCCTCTTGCAACCAAACATACATCAAGTAGGTCCCATTACACATGGGCCCATTAAATCCAAAATCCAACGGTGGGGATCCCTTCCCCACTAGAGTAGACGGTCTAGATGACCCTAGGTATACAAGAAAATAAACATCATGATGGGGTCCATGGAGGATGGCCCCATCATGGAATGATCATGATGATCAAGTGGGCCATCGGCACAACTTAGGTCCCAAGTGAGATCCAAACCATTGATCGGTTGGCCTCACTTGGCCCATCTCAAAAACATGAAAAACTACTCTTATCAAGCACCCACCGTTCGATCTTCTTGCTCTTATGGGTTCCTTAGCTCTTAGCTTCAATTTCAATGGAGGAGATGAGGAATGGATGGCTAGGATGGGAGATCTTGGGATGGAAAGGTGGGCCACACTTGGAGCTTTGAAGGAGAGGGAGAGGTTCATACGTATGGAATTTTCTCTCTTGTTTGGGAATGAGATTTGAAAAGAGAGAGAGAGAGAGAGAGAGAGAGAGAGAGAGAAGAGAGAGAGAGAGAGAGAGAGACTTGTAAAGGGAGAGAGAGATGGGTGATGTTGATGGATGTGGTAGTGATGGGTGTGTAAGAGACTTTTTGACTTTGGAGGCATTTTGTGTAAGAAAGTATGGGCTTGTAAGAACTTTTTGACTTTTGTGGTTACTTGGAAATGGGTGAAAAGTGATGTGTACTTGACATGATGGGATTGATTGATGGGTGATTAATGGGACATCTCGTAGAGATTCTCTTGGGATCCGCAACGCGCGGCGTTTTCCTCGCACCGAACGCTGGCCGACATCTCCTAGCCAGAGTATCGCCTCGGCGCGCGAGTCGCGGCATCGGAACCGCGGCGACGGTGCGGTCGCAATGGTACAAGTCTCGGTTTGAGTTGACACGGGTTGACGGCGTGTGAATCAGGGTCGCGTGCAACGCCGGTTAAGGGTCGAAGGTTGCCGAAATTCGACCGGAAAGACCGTGGAAACCTACGGAACGGTACGGTTTAAGATGCGGGTCTTACACGCTCCAAAGAGACATCTGTTGGAGCTTGTACACGCTGATGTGTGGGGACCGGCACGGTATTATCTCTTGGGGCTCACTTTATTTTGTTACCTTTATTGATGATGCTAGTAGAAAACTGTGGGTCTACTTCTTAAAACATAAATCTGATGTATTTGATGTATTTAAAAAGTGGAAAGTATAGTAGATAGAAATGAGACAGGTAAAACAGTAAAGTATCTCAGATCTGACAATGGGGGGAGAGTATTGTGATAAGAAGTTTGAGAAGTATTGTGCAGCAAATGGAATCAACATCAAAAAATAATTCCAGGGACACCATAACATAATGGTGTGGCTGAGCGCATTAACAGGACCATCCTTGAGCGCGCCAGGAGCATGAGGTTACATGCAGAGTTGCCCAAGACGTTTTGGGCAGATGCTGTGAATACTGCCTTATATCTCATCAATAGAAGTCCCTCAGCACCATTGGATGGTGGGCTACCAGAAGAAGCGTGGACTGGGAAGGAAGTGGACTTTGCACCTTTCAGAGTGTTCGGTTGCACTTCATATATTCACATTGATGTAGAGCACAAACAAGCTGGATGCGAAGTCCAAGAGGTGCACGTTTATAGGCTATGGGCAACATGATTTTGACTACAGGTTATGAGATGCAGAAAACATGAAAATCATCAGAAGCAAGGACGTAGTCTTCATGAAAAAGTGATGCATAAAGACAGTGTGCAGAAAAATAAGGCCGAGAAAAAGGAATTCGTAGAGTTGGAAGAGTTACCAGACATGGGTGTTACAGCGCCACAGGATGAGGCAGAGCCGCATACACCGGTTGTGAGGTCTACTCTGGAGAGGAGACCCACGGTCCGATACTCACCCTCCGTACATTACTACTACTGACGGATAATGGTGAGCCAGAGTGTTTTGAAGAGGCGTTACAGTCAGATATACGGGTTAAGTGGGAGCAGGCCATGGATGATGAGATGGACTCTCTTGAGTCTAATCGTACATGGGAGCTAGTCACTCTACCCAAGGGTAAGAAAGCTCTTCATAACAAGGGGGTTTACAGACTGAAGGAGGAGCACAATGGTTCGAAACGGTACAAGGCCAGATTGGTTGTGAAATGGGTTCAACAAAAGGCAGGTATCGATTTCACTGAAATATTTCACCGATAGTGAAAATGTCTACGATTTGCATGGTCTTGAGTATAGTGGCTTCAGAGGACTTACATCTAGAACAGCTAGATGTTAAGACAACCTTTCTTCATGGGGACCTTGAAGAAGAGATATATATGCATCAGCCGACAGGATACGTGACACCAGGTAATGAGAATAAGGTGTGCAGACTGAAGAAGAGTCTATATGGCTTGAAGCAGGCCCCGAGGCAGTGGTATAAGAAGTTCGACAGTTTCATGTCGGGAAACGGTTTTAAGAGATGTCATGCAGACCACTGTTATTACTTGAAGAAGTTTGATACGTCTTACATCATCCTTCTTCTGTACGTTGATGATATGCTTGTGGCCGGTTCAAGCACGAAGGACATCTCAGATCTCAAAAGACAATTGTCTAGAGAATTTGTCATGAAGGATTTAGGAGCTGCAAAACAAATCCTAGGCATGAGGATAAAACGTGACAGGGAAAACAAGAAATTAGTTTTGTCACAGGCAGAGTACATAGCTAAGGTACTTAATCGATTCAATATGGGAGGTGATAAGCCGGTTAGCACTCCATTAGCCAACCACTTCAAGCTATCTAAGGAGCAAGGTGCAAAGACGCAAGAGGAACATGACTACATGGCTAAAGTCCCATACACGTCAGCTATTGGGAGTTTCATGTATGTTATGGTGAGCATGAGGCCAAACATTACTCAAACAGTGGGAGTTGTTAGCAGGTTCATGAACAACCCCGGGAAGGAACATTGGGAAGCTGTGAAATGGATCCTTAGGTACTTGGTAGGTACTAAGGACGTAGGACTGTGTTATGATGGATCAGAAATCAAGTTACAAGGCTACGTGGATTCATATTTGGCAGGAGATATTGACAGCAGAAGAAGCACTACAGGTTATGTTTATACTCTGGGTAGTGCTGCAGTCAGTTGAGTCTCTCAGTTACAAAAGATAGTATCTATCAGTACGACAGAAGCAGAATATGTTGTGGCTACAGAAGCATGCAAGGAGATGGTGTGGATGCAAGGTTTTATGGAAGAGTTAGGTGAGAAGCAAGTAGATTGCAAGCTGTACGGTGACAGTCATAGTGCAATACACTTGGCTAAGAATTCAGCCTTTCATTCAAGGACCAAGCATATTGCCATCAGATATCACTTCATACGTTCGTTATTGGAAGATGGATCGATTGTTCTAGAGAAGATTCATACAAGTGAGAATCTGCGGATATGCTGACCAAGGCGGTCACAAGGGAGAAGCTGAAGCTCTGTTCAACTTTGATTGGTCTTCAGACTTGAAGACAGAGAGGTGGTGCACTCCGGATGAAGAAAAACAAGGTTTATGGCAATGTATCTCCAAGTGGGAGATTGTTGAGAAGTGGAGCCACATCTAGGGCTGCCCACGACCAGTCGAGGTTGCGCGGATTTCGTGTCGCTAGTCCTTTCGCAACTGGGATGCGAAAGGAGTTTCGCGGATTTCGTGTCGCAAGTCCTTTCGCAACTGGGATGCGAAAGGGAAGTTGCCAAAACTATAAATTGGGGTCCCTAGGGTTATTCTAGGGTTAAGGTGAATATTGAGAAATATTTCTAAGGTGTGGGCAAGAGATTTTCTCTGTACTTCCAAGGGAGAGGTTAGTATATTGCCTTGTAATCTTCGTTTCTCTTCATAGTGGAATTTTGCATCCGTGGTTTTTTACCCTAATTTAGGGTTTTTCCACGTATATTTTATCTTATGGTTTGTTTAAATACTTTTATTCATTTCTATTTATATTATTTCTGTTTATCGTTTGTGGGTGAGGCCTGAGATTGGATCTAGGCTCACTGCGTCGTTGGCGTGCTGCGCAACAGACTGTACCAAGGGTTAATACAGAAGACTAGCGTTGTGCTTCGCATGCATGCACTCTACTCAAATCTGACCGTTCAAATAATAACCAGCTTACTGTTGGACTGTTATCCATTGAACGTGCACCACGGCCTGGTTTTCGCATGGACGTAGATTAGGTGAGGTCGGGGTTATTGGATGAGGCCCCTGATAGTGGGGCCCATCTTGATGTATGTACTGTATATCCACGCTGTCCGTCCATTGTTACAGCTCATTTCAGGGCTTGAGCCCAAAATTGTAGTAGATCCAAGTATCAGGTGGACCACATCACAGGAAACAGTGGTGATCGACCGTTAAAAACTTTTTTATGGGCTGACCAAGCTGATATCTGTTTTTTTCCTTCATACAGGTCTGCGCGACCTTGTCGGATGGCAAATAAACGTTACGAAGGGCTTACGGAGTTTTTAATGGTGGCCGTTCAATCACCCTTTTTTCCTGTGCTGTGGTCCACCCCATATTTGGATCTGCTTCATTTTTGGGCTCATGCTCTTAAATGAGCTGAAATTACGGATGAGCGGCGTGTATATACAACACATACATCAACGTGGGACCCACTGTCAGGAGCCTCATTGAGTATGCTGTTACTCCCACGTCAGCTAATGCATACATGCCCTTTTCCCGTCCGTTCCGACGCACGTTAAGCTGTCCTAGCTCCCTGAGACCCTCCACGATGCATACATGCAATCTTAACCGTTAATCCGGTGAGCCTATCCACGTCAGGCCTAGATTTCAAACACCATCCATAACTCAGCTGGGCCAGACAAAACGGAAACAGTTGAGGACACTGGCCACCCCAACACCAACCTTAGCAACTTGGAATGTGACATCCACCGTGTTTTTTTATACACCATCCAAACCGTTCATTCTTAAGTGTGAACCACGTTACGCATATGTTATATATCCATACCATCCATCCATTTTTCCCACTCATTTCAGTACATGAGCCCAAAAATAAAACAGATCTAAAGCTCATGAAAAAAAAGAAAGAGAAGTGGAACACTACCATTAAAAGCTTCTCCGTGGCTACAAAAGTTTTTGGTGTGACCTTATCAACAGGTTGAGTTGCAAATAAACGTTAGGGTGGTCCTATGAACGTTTTGTTAGAAAAAATAGGTTGGATATACGAAAATTAAAAAATGAAATAAAATCATTTCAATAGATTCATTTCACAAGGCTGAATCAAGTAAAATGGCACGTTGTCCTTAAAGTGTGATTCTCCCCATTATCAATTGTTGACGGGTTACAGGTGAATTGCTTCCAGGATCAGACAAGCTTGTTTGAATCTTGTGTGCAGCAATCACAATGGGTCCGCTTAGGAACAATTCAACGCAGCAGATCTATTCTGACAAAATTAAACAGTAGATATGTTGACAATATTCTATGAAAAAGATCTGGAGAATATAATGTAATGGGAGAGATTGGTATATGAGATGATGAATTTAGACCGGAATGGTCCAATTTATATAGGTATTAGGGAGTGGACCGTTGCTAGGTATTAATGGTTTAGAACATTTGAAAAATATTTTTGATGACTGTTGATCATTAATTTCGGCCGTTTCTAGTCGTTGGATCAAAAGATCTGACTGTTAGATCATCATGGCCCATCTGTTTTCGGATCGTTGTGACTTTCAAGGCAGCTAGCCGTTTTCAGAAATGGCTGACCGTTTCGATTATGATCTGACCGTTCTCAGTCGCCTATAAAACCCTGGCTCATTTCAGACCCATCTCACCTAGGCTCTTACCAGACCGTCTCGCAATGGTTCGTATAAGGTCGCGAGAAAGTGACTCCTCTGTGACACGATGCGCACGTGCGAAGTGCGCCACTACAGCCACACTGCCCATGCCCACGCCCACGCCCGGCCGTGCCCGTGCCCGTGCCCGAGCACATGCGCGCGTGTATTCCAATGCACGCAACCCGAGCATCTCAATCTCCAAAACATCCAAGTAAGAATACTACACACACATTCACATATAAACCCCAAATTCTCAAAATTTTGAAAATTTGAATTATTTTTCAAAAAAACACAAATTTCAACAGGTTTTGAATAATTGGTGTCATTATCTCCATTATTTTATGTGATGTGGTCCACTTGAGCTTTTATGTGCTTCAAACATTTAGTGTGTACAGTGAACACATGTGAAAAAGGCTAACTTGTTCACTCTCCTTATTGTGCATTGATGATTGATGAAAAAGGCTCTGGGCCTTACCTGGCAAGTGGACCTCAGAGATCGAAAGTTGCATCGAAAACTTCCTTCTCTAGCTCCCTCTCTATACTAGAAAACTATATCTGAACATCTGGGTAGGGGACCCGGGGTTTATTTATAAAGATTAGGGCCAATTGCAACATCCTACCCATCGTCGAATGCTCGCTGATACTAATGCCTACACATCTC
Organism: Magnolia officinalis; assembly: GCA_021015155.1. Taxonomy (NCBI): domain Eukaryota; kingdom Viridiplantae; phylum Streptophyta; class Magnoliopsida; order Magnoliales; family Magnoliaceae; genus Magnolia; species Magnolia officinalis. The sequence goes on along the minus strand of JAJHSJ010000855.1, from coordinate 21,018 downwards.
TCTTTAGGAAAAGGAAGAGAGAAAACTCTAGCTCTTTAGATCTCCGAAGAATATGATACCCAGTGGGATAGACATTATACATACTAAGATAAAATGGAGTTTATATGAGAGATGTGGAGTACATTTATATTTCTTTAGTTGATCCGTGAAGAATCGGGACTTGCGTGTTCCAGTGTGAAGCATCGGAACACTCGGGTGTGCGCTCGGGCTCTGGCTCGAGCACAGTCACAGTCACAGTCACGGTCTCGGTCTCAGCTTTATGCTCGGGCTCGATGCGAGGGCATAGGCATGTGAGGCAGCATAGTTGTAGAGGCGCTAGTGGCACACTTTGCACTTCGTACGTGCACATATGTCGCAGATGGGTCGCTCTTTATGACCTTACGCAAACCGGTGTGACAGGGAATATGGGTCAGGTGGCCGAAATGAGTTAGTGGTCTGAATGAGACCTGTGTGGATTTTATAGAGGCTGAAAATTAGCCGTTGGAATGAGGTGTAACTCCTCATGAAATATAAATTCAAACCATGCAGAAATTGTTGCATGTGGCTAGCCCAACAGCTATAAAACAGCTAGCCAGTGAGTCTAAACGGCTAACATGCAGCAGTAATTATCTCACATGCACAACGGTCAGAAACTGCAAATAACGGCTAGAAAACGGTCACATTGGTTTATAGCTGTAACAACCCTAAATTTTCTTTTCTTTATCGACAGTGGGTATCACCCATCCTAATATTTTCTTTGGTGTGGCCCACTTTAACCTTAGATTGGCCTCATTTTTGGGTCCATGCCCTAACATGATTGGACAAAACTATTGGACGGAGTGGATTTGCCATCTCATTATTATGGGGCCCACCGTGTAAAAAAATGAGAAAAAGAATAGAGAAATCAGTGACGTGCAAACTGTTCACGCCCAACCTCCTCCCTGATTTTCTCTCTCCTCTACAACCTTCCTTCTTCTTCGTCGTGCCAAGTGTCCGCACAACTCAACCCATCTGTGCACGCCATTCTTCGTGGCGAGGCCCACCACACCGATCCAAACTGTCTATTGAAACTGTACCATTGTAAAATGTTGAGACTCCAATAGTGCATACTTAATCCTTCAATTACATTAGTTTTCCTAACATTTAATTGATAATTTGATTTAATTATATACGTTTTTGTCATGCTAGGCGATTCAGAAGCTTATGATAAATATGCGCGTAAAAGGATGGATTTAGAGCTCAAAAGATGAAAACTAAAGAATTTGAGATTTAGAAGTCATTAATGAAGAATCCACATGCCAAAGATCCAAGGAAACTGAGTGAGGAATGAAGAGAATCAAAGATTTGAAGTGAAGAAAAGGAATCCTAAAAATTGTCCTGACAAAAGATATTCTGAAATTTCGGAGTCAGAGAAACATAGTTCTGAAAAAGTATCAGAATAAACTTCGATGCAATCGAAGACACTTGGATAGTATTGAAGGTGCAATCCAAGTTAGTTCGATGCAATCGAGAATTTCAGGATTTCTCAAGCCAAACTCGTTGGACAGTTCTGGATGATTTTTTGATGCAATCGAAGACACTTAGATAACATTGAAGGTGTAATCGAAGACACTTCAATAACATCAAATGCATTACACAGATTTTATGCGGAGTGCGTAAATTTGAGGCGGTTTGCGAAATTTCCAACTCGGTGCAAAAGTTGGAGTTCCACACTATAAATAGAAGTCCCTAGGATGTTCCAAAGCATCTTCTAGGGTTTAGAAAGGGAGAGGAGGCTTAGGTGGAGCGCCGACAACGTTCTTCTGCTTCGATTTCTTCATGGGTTCTAGTAGATTTTTATTTTTCTTATATTTTTGAGTTAACTATGACTAACTAATCTCTTAGCTAAGGCTAAGAGGTGAAGCTTGTAGCATGTTGGAATGTTTCTTTTACTTTGATTCTTGTTTATGTTGAACTTCATTGATTTCTAGTTTGAATTTAATGAATGTTTTCAATTTTCTATGGTTTATCGTGACTCAAATTATAATAAACGCTACGATAGCTTTGAATATCTTCTTTTCCACTATGAGATTGTGAGATTGGTAAATCCTGTTGTTCACCATCGTCTCCTGGGCATGGTAGGATCATGGAATCTCTTCCAATCATCATAATACTCCTTCACGTGTGAACTAATTCAATGAAAAGTTCAGATTGTGTTTCAATTATTTATCTTCCAATTGGATAGGATAGGACTCTAATTCCAATTGTGTTTATTGAATCAAGGAAGGTAGCATCTTGATAGCTACAAGTGGATCATGGTGCTCTAGTTTCCTTTTGATTGTTGATACTCATTCATAATTACTTCTTTTATTCCAGATTTATTTTTAGATCTTATTCTAGTTATACTTCTAGTTATTTTCATAATACGTACAAGTTTAGTCCCTGTGGATTAGACCTCGGTCTTACTGAGTTATTACTAAATCGCAACCCTGCACTTGGGGTTGTGAACATGGAACCCATCCGTTGAAACCCCTTGCCCAAAATCCTCTTATGCGGCCCACCGGAATTCCCGATCTACTCCATTCTTGAGCTCCTTACCCATCTTGATTCACTGAAACTGATGAATGGCATGGATTCCTTCTAAACTCACAGTGGACCCGCCTATCATTCACAACACACTACATCCCGCACCCCACATTTGTTATACAGTCCGCTCGAAGCGGAACTCCTCTTCCGCACTTGCGGCCATGTTGCTCCGCAATCGATACGAAGCCTGTCTTCACGATCTCGACCATTAAATCTCTCCATCCAATGGCTTACTCTTCTCAAGCATGAATTCTACCCAACAACCAATCAAAAGAAAGACAGAGAGTAGAAAACATAAGGGAAAGAAAGAAGAAGAAAGATAGGGACTGAGAGAGGAAGCTGCACTTGAGTGCGACGAGTTGAACACGCCGAGTCTCGCTAGATCTAACCATTGAGCTGACTTCTGCCTTGCCATTTGGATTGATTTCCAGAGCCTTGACAACTCCTATATCATCACTAGGTATGCATTCCTTCCTCTCAAATCAGATCCATTCATGAACTCCTTGCTTTATATACCATTTCGACCCATCTCTTTGATGTGTTGACTCGCTAAGTTAACTTAGCCAACCCTTTCCGTTTGTAAGATTTCATGAATACGAATTATAAGTTCCATATATAGTCACCACCTCCAATAAGGAAGATGTTTCTGATTCAAACCAGTTAAATTCTTTTTTATCTTTACCAGTTTAGTGATAATTAAAATTTTGTGATTGGTCAAGTTGAAGCCATAAAATCTGGACCGTTCAAATCAACCACGTGAGAGTTTAGATCTTCATCAGTATCTACAACCATAATAGGTAGGTGATCTTCCTTGTTGAAAATATTACGTTGCGTTGAGTTTAGTCGATAATCAATATATACATTGAATTTATTTAAGCATCATTGTGTAAATTGAAATTATTTGAATTTATTTGCTTCTCATTATATAGATTAATTGGATATATCGCATCGTAGCATGAATTTTATTTAATTTATCTTTCATATTGTAAAATGCATTTAATTGACTGGTGTTGTGGGTGCTCTGCCCTATAAAGGATCACGTTGTTATGGGTGCTCTACTTGGGTCATTCCTGAAAATGATGTCTGTTTTTTGTGCCACATTTTAAATTTTAGCAATTGTGGACATTTGATCTCTGACCTATTTTTTAGGATGTATGTTGTATGTGAATATTCAATCCTTGGCCCGTGTTCCAGGATGTAAGTTTTATTTTCTTTATGTGAGATTAAATGAATCTATACACGAGTGCTCTTGCCTGACCAAGTCCAAAAATCGATCATAAGTCATTTTGTTTTATTATTTCACTTCGTTATCAGAATTTTAATTGTTATTATTAAAATGTTAAAGTTATCTTATATTTGGGTTGTGGATGCGTAAATACAATTTTGGTGTACACATTCGTGGGCCACGGTTCCCAATAGGTATAAGACTATTCGAGATTGGGAGTTTATCATCTTGAAATCACTTCACATGTTAGGTGTATGACTAACGTCAGTGGTGGTCCTTTGTACAAGGCCCCTACCGGCTTGTGATACCACGTACCATGACTCGATCTTTTGGTATATTCTCTTTTGTAACATGCCTACTTATGATAAGTCGTGTTAACTTTATTTATTTTATCAAGCTATACTTGATGTCAACGTAGTATTTTCAACTTTTGAAATAATTTGACTATACGAGCCGTCACGCTCACACCTCTGTAGATTGTTTTGCAGGTAGAAAGATGAAATAATGCGAGCAAGTCAGACAAGACTTCAATTTTATTTTTGTTTTAAGATTAGTTTGCATTTTGAATAATGATTTATTATTTAGTTTATTTTTATTCTAATGTTATAAAGTTGATGATGGTTTTAGTGAACTTCCAATTGATGAGAATGGTTTATTATTTATTTTTCTCTTTTAGTCTGACTCTGATTACCTTGAAAAATGCATGAAAACTAAGTACAACTCACGGTCCAGGAATTCGGGTTTGGGCCTAGCCAACTCGGGTACCGAATTTTGGGACGTGACAGATCCCTGGAGTAAAATGGTCAGCCACCCTAGCCTATATAAATGGTGCCTGGATGGTTCAACAGACCATCACTAACATTAAAATCATACTCACTTACAAACCAGAGCAAAGAAGCAATAGTGTACTCTGATCAGTCAGCAAGGTTCATACAAACCTTAGCCAGAAGACCTCAAGAAACAGACCATTCCAGTGGTTTAAAATTTTTCTATTTCTCTTTTTGAATTGGGATTTTTTTCCTCTTTATTTATCTGCCAGAAATTTATGTTCAGAGTTCCATTTGTAGCTCTTCGTATTTGTTGAACACAAATCCACTCCCAGGCTTGTCGTACCCTAGAAGTTGTTTGCCTGTAACCTATCAGCATTCTCAATCTTTTTTAAAAGGGGCAAATAATGCTTTAAAGACAACGTGATCACACGTGCTTCAGCCTGTCCTTATATTTTTAGTTTAATCATTTTACAAAAATTGTAAAGTCTGTAATTATCGTTAACACACTGTACGCTGATAGAGTCCACCTAAAACTAATCAACGCGGTTCAAACCATCCATTCCATTGCTCTGCCAACCGATGCCGCACATGGGCCACAAAGTCTAACTTAACTTTCATTCACAAGCTTATTGTAGGAAATGTATGGTTATAATCTTCATATAATCCAAGCAGGGCCCACCAATTAGATGTTCCATATTATGGGGCCTAAAAGGGATGCTTTCAACTAAGGGTTGTCAATGAGTGCTTGAAGCCGACGGATGTTGAAACGGGTCCGGGTTTATTTTTAGACCCGGTTTAGAAATCAGGTTGTGTGGTGTCTGGTATCCGTCGGTAGCGAAAGAAATAATCTAATGTTGGACACCTGATGATCATTTAATCTTTATTGGACGGTCTTGATACAGGCTATCGGGTGCTTGGACCGAATGTCCTACGGTGGCATTCAAATTTCCATTATTGTAGACATGATGGAAGTAGGCCCCATGGTTCAATGAGCCCAATCAGTTGATATTAAAGAATCATGGACAATCGGAAAATAGTCTATGATAGGCCTCAGAATATGTATGGCCTTTGATCCTTTGACCATCCTACAGGCCAAGTATCTTGGTGATCAAAACTGTTGATCTCATGGACCCCTTCATGGAGCCCTTCTTAATCTCTTGGATTCAATAACTTGGACCATTTAATTGGTGCTGCAATGGTCCATAAAAGATTGAAACTAACATATATATATATATATATAATATATATATATATATATATTATATATATATATATATATTTTGTACAAGCTTTTGATCAATTTGATAAACACAGGTGTAAGATCTGTCTTTTGTAACATCGCTCGTATGCACACGTGTCCCAGCTTGCACCGTTGATAGATCGTACACTGTACCCTAATGTACTTAGAAAACTTGCCCAAGTGATTTATTCTAGATGACCTTAAGACTTCTGTCATGTGGACCGCGTCGTCGCTGCGGTCACCACGGTGAAAACCGTGTGTCAATCTGACACTCCGTTAGTAAGATATGACCTGTCAAATCCACAGCTCAAATTATGTATCCTGTAACACAAACAACCTTTATTACAATAGGCTCATTGGACTTATGCCCATGTGGGCCTAAAGTCCACTTTTAGAACATGAAAATTACCACCAAATAGGACAATTGCTACATGACAAAAATATGAGCTAGCACTATAAGACAAAATTGGATTCTATCCCAAAACCCATCATTAGCTTTCTCCCCATGCCTTAGAAACTAATCATGGCTCATGTTCACCTCATCCTATACATGCATCCAATGCATGTTTTGATTTGTGTCACATCACTTCAAATAACCAATTGCAATATTCCACTTCATCATTCACCATGCATCACCTACAACCCACAACCCTTATCCATCCATTAGCCAATGCATGTCTAGATTTCTTCCACTTTGGCCAATGCATGCTTAGCACCATCCACCTCATCCATCCACTACCCATACCATACACTACCTTTCACCTCACTTTTAGCACTAATGAGACTCCATATAAACTTGTCACATCATCTTGCAACCTCAACCCCCAATTCCATATAAGAGTAGGATCTCTCTTGCACTTATTTCTTTTCCTATACTTGAAAAATTTTTGAGATTTTAAGAGAGAGTGAGAGAGAGAGAGGGCCCAAGGTGTGGCCCACCATCAATCCTAGATGGAGTGGACCGTACATCATCATCCAACCATCCATCCATTTGAGGTGAGTCTACTCTCCCCCTTCCATCTTCTTCATCCTCCTCTTTTTTCCTCTTTTTATTTTCTTGATATGTGTGGGCCCCACTGATGTGGAGTTTTTGTGTTCATGTATTTATGGCTATGGTGGTCATCAAGGTGGCCCACGTCAATATGGCCCACCATGATGAACATTAGATACATACCCTTCACATGTAATTCTGTTTTTGTATCTGGACAACAACTTATAAAATTCGTATAAAATCAAATATAATAAGATCGGAGTTAAAATTTGGAAATAACATTAAACACAATATGAGCTAAATCTGGTCCAAATTTCGTAGTCATCCAACGGTCCAATCATCATTGGCATTAATTTTACTTGGCTATTGTCTAGCAGCACATGTAGGATTCCGATTTTTTAAAAATGGACCTACTTTTAATCCATTTAATGAATACATTAGATATATATGCTCCATTGGATTCATAGAAAATCGAAGTATCTTTCCAACGGTATATATAAGCCTTAATCGGAGTTCGGACGGCTGAGATCTTGGCCTTATACCAAGGATGTATTTAAGGGCTTGTTATGACCATTCTTGTGCGTTCAATATTCGTGATTCCAATGGTCAGATGCATTTGATATTTGTTCCTAACTTACTTGAGATAGTAAATAATCATATATATGGTCTCTATGATCAGATCTTTTCATGATAAAATTTTGAAAGTTCTGAACCGACAGATACTTCCGTAAGGATAACCTTAAATTGTTTTGTATGGTCCCAGATGGATCCAAGGCTCTGTATGGTTGGAAATCTATATACAACCTAAATGATGTATTACTAAACCATCTATTGGATGAGATTTTCCAATTGAGGATCTGATCATAGAGATTTGATCAATTCATTTCATGTACTACTTGATGTGTATGTTGAATATATGTTGTACATAATATTCATCCTCTTATTGACCCACTTGGGTGTGGGATCACTTGTGATTTATGCATTTTATTAGCTCATCCAATTTGGAAACCCATGTATATTTTTATGTGTCTCTTATCTATGGTTTGCTAGCATGTGGGCCCCACTTGTCATTGGATCTATTTCATTTCCTTTATACTTTCTATTTGCTGAAATTTTCTAAATACTTGACTGTAGTGCATGTAGGCCTCTTTGACACCTTGTAGTGGGCCCCACACTCTATAGTTAAGGGTCCCACTTTGGGAGATGTTTAATCCTTATATAAGTGAGCTGGGATGTCCCACCTTTTATCAGGAATGATCCCTAAGTATGTGGAAGTTGGGCCCTAAGTTGTGACGGACCCCATTGCTGAAAATTGTCTGATTATTTGTGTTTTTTACAAACTTTAGGCCTCTGTGGTGGACCACACGCTGGAGGTTTGAGTAGGCCACCACTTGGAACCTCTAACCTACACTAATGAAAAGATAAATAATATTTTAATTGGGCCAAATCAGACCTCACATGATCAGGGAGTGGATCCCAAAATGGGGCCAGGTATGGTTGTGCAGAAAATTTAAGTGCCTATGTTTGGCCATATACCAAATATTACGTGTACACAACCAGTTGGACCTAACTTATATTTTTGAAGTGCATATATAGTACAACCAAGGGCACCTGACGACACACTAAAATGTGGTCCCTTGTGATCATAGGATATACTCAAAGTTGGGTCAAAACTAATTCTGCACTATATTTCCTGCACAGTTTCTCCAAGTACCCATGTTTAGGCCATCACCATAAATTGTACTCTCCCAACCAATGAGGCTGCTTTATAATTTGTAAAGCCCATACATAAAGCTACCAGGTGGTTATTTTCTTTCACCATATGTAGGCCCCACGTGATCATGAATTTGACTCTACAATGACCTAGAACCAACTTTGCACCAAAGGTCTGTTTGATATAGAATTCATCTGCGCCACATTAGCGGGGTTCACCACCTTCCCAAGGTATTTAATACAGCATCTAAACTATGAAAAAGAAATCGTTGGTGCTGGTGAGCCCACAACCTTAAGTGGGCATCCAGTGTGAGTTGTCTTGTATGTGTCATTCCCTTCATCTAATGAGCCCACCTAGCATGTTTTATAAATTGGTGTTATATAACTTGTAAAATATATGTAGTGGACAGCCTTGCTACCCAATTTCTTTCCCTAGGTCATATGTGGCACCGAGCCAAAACCAAATGAATTAAGACTAAGGCCCAGTGGGCCCAATCCTAAGAGGAACACATGAGAGTATAAAGCCCATCATGGTAAATATTCTTAGGCCCGTTAGGTAGGCTAATTCCCTAGTGGGCAACATGCCTTGCACACTACCACTAGTTAGTTAGGCCATACTTAAAGGGGCTCCATTTGGATTACATAAGTTATAATAGATAAGTCTTAATATTTACTTGTGAATGAGGTACATGGACCCAACACAATGTGGAGTCTGTGCAATGTTGGTATGTGAGTCTTATGTTTGGGATTGAAATTTTATCTCTTATTTGATGTTGGAGTTGTTGGTCCTGGTTGTGTTATGAGAACCACCTTAGGGGTATGTATCCATGTACACTTCCCTAGGTGTGGGACCGTTGTCCACTAATAAGTCAAACCTAGACCTAAGTGGGTCATACCACAAGAATGTTAAATAAAAAAAAATCCCATTAACCATACTTGTGGTAAAATGTGGGGCACAATCATGTGTTGAACTTACACCTTTAGCTAGTGGGACCCACTTAGTTGTGGAATTAGATTCACACCATTAGAAGCCTTGTAGTTGGAAGTCTATGCCTTTGAGTTGGCCTATTGGTTCATCAAGTGGGACTCACACTAGACATACACGACCCCATGCCTTGCATGAATTTAAGTCCAATGTGGAAGTCACACTAGGTAGGAAGCACCTAGTGATGGGTGAGATGATGATACATGTATGGTAACATGATAATGATGATTGTGAGTTATTGGTTGAAATGATAGATATGATTTAATGGATGATGAATTATAACATATGCATTGATGATGGATGAGCAATTATTTATAGTACTTATGACATTGTTTATGTTAATCATGAAATGAAAATGATCCTCATGGTAATGATGTGATGATTATTTTATTTATATATATTATATATATATATATATATAATATATATATATATATATATATATATATATATGATGATGATAAAACATGCTAGTTGACCACCATGCTTGATATCCAAGTGATAATAATGCATGTATTGATTATTGTGATGATAATGTGGATAAGATAACCATATTTTACTCGATGCATGGATAATGATAAATAAATGATGTTGGTGGACGTAAGGATAACCTTATGCATGATAGACAACTAATGCATAGGGCATGTATAATGGTATTATTGGACAATGGCCATGATATTGATGATGCATGTGAATCCCTATATGTTATGTACTCTATGCACATGATTGCATGATACATGTTATGAGGATAAATTTGATGTTGAATGATGTCTATAATAATGATGATACATGTTAAAACTTATGTACCACCATAACCTATGCACTTTATGTATGTGAGTGTTATAGGAGCCCTGGTGGCCATTTGTTAAGTATTCATAAGAGGTATAGGGCCTCAGTGTGTTATTGAAGACACTTAAATGTATGTATCTTTGTGTCATATTGACTATTATTGTGTTTAGGCCGATTATTGTTTATATCTGATAGTCATGCTAGTGTACCTAGTCTGGTAGGACATTGAAAATATGCTTAATATAACATCATGTTACATACTCATGCACATCATTTATATGCTTGTTATGAGGAGTGACTGATCATAGCATATGCCTTTGGGCGGATTGTTTATGGGACTCCCTGATAGATGAAGTTGCCCCACATGAGAGCGCGATACGCGCAGGATTGATGTATGATTGGATAGTGTGATTCATGCACTTTGCATGGTATGATTTGATTGTTGTACGCCTTAGCGACATCAGGGCCGTAACCTTCGCAGGCATAGTGTGGATGGAAGGATTGGACACCGGAAATACTTGTTCTAGCACGAGGGCACCATAGATGTCCTAGGGTGAAAGTCTCCAAACCTTCTTGGTACCAGAGATGCTCCAACATCAAGACCGAGTGGATACATGGGCACACGAGGACCGTATACCAGCAAGCCGCGTCTCCCACTGTGTCGTGGTCGGTTGGAAGGGGGTGTGGTCTTACCCGCCCGAGTGAGGGGGCAATGACTAAGCTAAGTCTGACCCGGCTTGAGGAATGGGTCCGTTATTGACGAGTCGGGCCCGATATTGGCAGGCGAGTAGTGAGTTCTCTTTCACTTACGCAGTTGTGCCTTAGATGGGGCGGCAAGCTGGTGTTGAGTGTACTAGACCCCGGTGATTATCCAGAGAGGAACTGTACTGATATGTGGCTTCAGATGAGGACTTGCATGCTTGAGCTGCATCTTGCATATGACATTTTGCCAGGTAGGCCTTGTATCTCATAGCCTTGGCACGGCTGATAGTATTCATTTACGGTACTGACATTGTGACGACTCATCACTGTTGCACACGTGGGCGAGCACACATGGGCGGACGCTAATGTGGGCGGGGCCTAAAGGCCTGGGCGAACTAACAGTGGTTGAGAGGCTACTATACTGGCAGGCTACTGTGTATACAGTGGGGGTGAAACCTTGTTCCACATTGGGAGCGTTGTGGTGGTTATATGTGGACTTACTGAGCAGGAGTTGCGTACTCAGCATTTGACTCATTCATTCATTCACTACTATTACTTGGGCTGGTGGTGCACAACCAAGTCATTATGTGTACCTTCGCAATAGCCAGGATTTCGATTAGGCGCGCGAACAAACCTGAGATTAGGAGTGTAAGGCCCACCCCCACAGCACATGATATTGTCCGCTTTGCCGAAGCTCACGGTTTTAAAACGCATCATATGAGGGAAGGGTAGCTCGCAAACAGACCCGGTGCTCCCATGGTCCCGCCCACACCTATCCCACAAGATATTGTTCAACCTAACTGACACCTATCAGAGTACGCAGTGGTGGTTTTGTTTCCGGAGGAACGCGTCATGTCTGTTAAGGGAGAAACCCAACATATAACCACCACAACTCTAGAAAACTATTCCGATGTGGGACAAGTTACGTTACAGTCAACTGCAACAGTAGCTCGCCCAGCACAGTAGCCTGCTAGCCACACAGTAGCCTGCCAGCCACACCTGGGGGCCCGCCCACATGAACCAATGACCGGGGCGTCACAAGGAGTTTACCACATTGAATCTAGCTATCCAAATTTAGGTATGAGACTGGTTTGGATAGAAGTTCCGTGTGATGAACCCCGCAGCTTGCGATATCACGTACTATCATCCTGACTATACGCACCAGCTTTGTCATTCTTTTACATCGTATGCTCCGTAGTGGAACATGAAATTGACTATTCTCATGATTTACGATCGTTAGTCTGAATAGTTTGCCTAAAATTGATCATGATTTATGATAACCTGACGAACTTTATATTATACTTGGTTGGTAACATGCTCACCTATGATAACATGCTTGGTTGATAATATGCATATGGTTGTTTTGGATGTCTTTGCGGGAGCGCCCTGAAACCGTGTTTTACTCCTGACACGCAGTAGACTCACGAGCTGTGGTTTGCTCGTACAAATTATTTACACTTTTTTTCAGGATATGTTTAGTGGCATGGTGCGTACAAGAGTTATAGGGGATTTGTTATCTCTTCTCCCTCATTGTTGAGCTGGTGCACCATCATATGTGTGATATGTTGACCAGGTTCATTTTTTGGATATGCATCGATACCATGTATAAAAGGTGTAATCGCCTAATCAGATTAACCATTTCATTAACATTTTTTTTTAAAAAAAAATTATACTGAAAATTCTCCTTGTAGGATCTTAGGATCGAAATTTGGCATATGGGTGCGAGGAGCCGAGAATGGGGTATTACGGAGGCTGTCAGCGCCGGATTCGGCGATCGGGAATTTTGTGAGCCCGGTTTCCGAGTTTGGGGTGTGACAACATGTGTTGATATGGAACAATTTTAAGTTCTGTTGAAATAAAACGTAAAACCCTCAATCAACATCCATGAATTTGATAATTAAAATCTTATTTTGCAATTTTATGTTATTTATAATCCATCTATGAAAATGGACACTTCAAGTTTAAAATCACGTTTTTAGAAAAAATTTACTATTTCTAGTAATTTATATTTTTCATATCTTCTTATTTTTAAAGTTTTAAGATTTTTATCCTTTTATATATTGCTTGTAATCATGCTATGTCACGCCTCGAAAATCGGATACAGAGTGCGCACCCCAGACCCGAGTTTCGGCTCATGACACGTACACTGAGTGTACTTAATTCATTCTTTATACAGTTGTCTAGATGCACAATTTAATGAATTCTAAGTTCACATCTAAATTTAACATTCATTCATCCACGTTTGTATTACATCTTATAATCTATATCATCGTATATTTAAAATCACATCATTTGAACATGAATCATTTGAGTCCATCATTTGAAACTTCATTCAACATATTAAAAAAAAATCAATTATTGTTCAACTTGATCATATTTATAAACAATGATGAGTCATTTTTATGTATAAATATATACAAAAAGAAATCAAACTCCTAAACAGTAAATATATAAATAATTCATTAATACATCATAGCAAGTTCATCTTTTGTCAAATATGACACATGGTCCGCGATTCGGCAATCGATTTTTCCGTCACAATCATTTTGTCCTCATTTTCCGTCACTTTGAGTTTGTTCATCGTCTATGTGCGATTGTCATCACAACGTTAGCTAGACAGGCTAGTGAGTAAAACCATCATGGTTCATGCACGTCATATTTAAAATAGAAATGCATAGATGTTATAAGTCACATGGATGCATGAATGCATCAAGTAGGTAGATCCGTCCACTTGCTTGAGTTGGATTCCATCAACTCGCATCTCACCTTTTGGATAGGATTCCACACATTGTGGGCATCCAAGGATGATCCCCTATGTCACCCGATACTGTAAGTACCTATAGGTCTTCTAAGATGTGCCCCTAAACCCTAGGAGTCAACGCAAGTGCATTATGCATGACATAAATGAATGAGAATGATCGATGTATCATATTAGCATGTTGTCACATATATCATTATACTATATCGATAAAATTTCAAACTTAAACAAATACAAATAAATACACTCAACGTATCAATCAAACAATTACTTTAAGTACAACGGAGAGCATACATGTTGGGATCACTAACCTAAAATTTGGTGATGTGGATTCCAAGATGTTATCCCAAAATCAATCAAGTGACAAGTACCTAAACATATAACACAATCAAAGCATATTTACATTTCATCAATTTGTATAATTAACCACTATTAGGTTGATCAAATCTAACTTATAGTCCACATGAAGAATCTAACCATTGGCTTCAATCCTTTTAACTTTCATTCTTAACATATGGCTATAGATGGTTATTCTTCACTGCGAGGCCCACTTAATTAACTTGAGGTGCTCTAGATTATTCTAATATTCTTTGATAATTAAGAGTCATTTATTGCATTAAAATATCAAGTTTTGAAATCAAACTGTTTCTTCCATAGACCCATCGATAGATCGAAGTTCAAACCATCCTGTCGATCAATCGATCGACACGGCCCAGATTTTTAGGACAATCCAATTTGACTACTTTTAGGGTTTTTCCTTACTTTCCCATTTTAATATTCCACTGATCATATGGTCAGATTTGAATCATTCATCAACTCATACGTGATCGATTGAGGGGACAACTAATGAATTTCCAAATCTAAACCATCTAAGATTCAGATTTTTTTAACAACAATCATTCTTACAATTATTGTGGCCTATCAAACGATCAAACCCATCTAGAATTCTAGATAAGGTTTTAGATATTATAGAATTCAAATAGATGGCGTAGATCGGATCTGACACATCCGATGATCCATCATAGGATTAAATATGCAATCCAATTACCATGATTAGATCTTATGGTTATGGCCTGTTCGTTGACCAGATTCACTCAGATTTTTGGGCTTTAATATGTTTTCTCTTTTATGACCAATAGATAAAATCTAGATCAAGTAAATGACACCAAACCAAATGTACAAAAAAAAAAGTTTCACATAAATCAAAGCCTTTCCATGTTATTTTTATGTATCTTCCCCAGATTAATAAGATAATCATTAGGCTAATCCATACTATTAATTAGATAGATCAGGTCGAATTACATTAAAAGCATAAAATTAATGAGAGAATGACAACAAATTTACCGGATCTAAGCTCAGCAAAATCCTATCTCCTCTCTCTCCCTTCTCTTATTGCATTTGTTGTATATGTATGATTCACTGGGTTGTGCATGTTTTGGATTTCATAATGACGATATACCAGATTGGATGGTTGGTTCTATACGTAATAATTGGAAGCTCTAACGAGTTTTGGTTGATGGGTTCTACAATCACATAGAGAAAAGGTTGTCTTTTGAGGAGTTCTTTGATTTACTCTTTTCATGGAGATGTGCTGGAGCAATAATGAGAATCATTAGATGAAGATTTATAAATGGTTAGGATTAGTTGGAGAGGATCTTATCGAGATTTCGAGAGGGAAAGTCGTGTGCGGCTCCGTGTTTATACAAAATGAAAAGAGATCTCATTCGTTTAAAATTTCTAATTGTGGATTAAGGAAACATGGGATGATAGGTGGGGTCCAACCAAAAAATTTGAAGAATCCAATCCACTCATTCGGTTTTAAATATCATGATGGGTACAAGTCTGAAAAATGAAGCAAATCATAATCTCAAATGGGTTACACAATAAAGAACAACAAAGATGGGAGGTCGACCATTAACGGCTAATGATGTGCGGTCCAGATAGACAAGGTGGGCTCCACAAAGATAGGTGGCATGCAATGTAAGTTGGGTTGTGAAATAAAGTGACGCTAAGGAGGGACCAGGAAAGACGGTCAAGCTTGGGATTCTTCAAAGAGACGTGATGTTTTTTCTTTTTCTTTTTCTTTTTTGCCTTTTGTTTTCTTTTAACTGATAGAGACTTGTGGGCCCCACCGAGGTGTTTGTATGAAATCAACATCAGTCACTAATTTTGTTATAACATGTTAGGATGCGGGTTTAAAAAATTGGATAGAACCGAATCTTAGGGGGGTCGCACATCACAATGCAATGCTTACCGTTGAAACCTTGTTCTTTATCTTATCTTTTTTTCTTTTTTCTTTTTTTTTTTTCCTTTCCTTCTTTCCTTTTATTTTTTTAATTTATTATTTTCTAGTCTACCACCATCCTTCACATGTGTGTACATACACACGTGTGAGGCACCACCATCCTTCACATGTGTGTATACACACACACACACACGTGTGAGGGATGCCTCTCCTCTCACTTTTGTACTACAAATCTAAAATGTAAATATCTTCTATTCGGACTAGGGGTGCACATGGTTCGGTTTGGTCCAGTTCTCAGGTGAAACCGGAACCGAACCATTCCTTACGGTTCCAGGATTTTCGGAACGAACCGGAACTAGACCGTTAGCACCCTAGAATCGAACCGGAACCAGACCGTGAAAACCGGTTCAGTTCCGGATCGGTTCCACAGTTCTAGGTTTTATAATCCGGCTCAATTACATGTTCTATTTTATAATTTAGCCCATGTCCATTTGTGTTGTGATCCACTTGATGAATGGTTTAGATATTGTATATGGTGTGAAAAAAATACATTTATGAAAACAAGCAAAGGGTGTATTGTAAACCATAAATCATTAGTCAAATATACAACTAAAATATATTGTAAACTCATGGTTCTAGGTTCGGTTCTACGGTTCGGTTCCAAGTTCGATTCCACAGTTTGGATTCACGGTTCGAATCATGGTTCGGTTCGGTTCTACATACCCCTAAACCGAAACCGAACCGAACTAAATGGTTCTTTAATTTTTAGAACCGGAACCGGTTTACTCTATAACCGCACCAAACCGGACCGTTTGGTTGGTTCCGGTCCGGTTCCACGGTTCTACTAGTTCGATGTGCACCCTTAATTCAGACCATTCGTTTGAAGCAAAACTTCATTATATCTTACTATTTTGTGTAGCCTATAAAGAGACTAAGTTTGAGTCTTCATCTCACTTGGATGATCAAGATGTCATTTAATGGGTTCACACACTTTGTGATCCAAAATAATGTTTACACGTATCTAATGAAAAAAGTTAGCTGGCAGACTTAACGTATGTCTTACGATCTTCTAAATGATTGGTTTATTAAGGCATTTGGATGACCCAGTTGACATGTCAGACTGTGATGGATGATCAATTGATGGTCTAAAATTTAAGTAAATGAATGGTTAAGATGTTAATCATGTTTACAGATTATTGTACGGTCGGTTTTGCAAACGAATAGGTTAAAAGTGGTTTTTGGATGTGGTCTATGTTAGAATTGTATATTGTTAGATTCAAGTGATTGGTTCACAAGTGTAAAATGCTTACATCGTAGTTTTGACGGTAAGTTAAGCATATTTATAAGTGACGAAGAAAATGAACGGATTCAAATTTTAATTTGATGTATGAACGAGTGGATATGAAGATCTGTTAATTACTTTGCTTTGATCAGGTGGTCCTAATTCAAAGAGGACGGTTATATATCTTTATCTGATGGTGATATGTTATATCAACAGTAAGTTTTAATCTATGGATAAAAATACTATGGTATTTGATGATTTGTCTTATCAGTCAACGATCGAAAGTATTCCCTATGGTTTATATTCGAACTAAACTACGGATAGACGGTTAAAATTAACAGATCTACAAGTGTACAATTAAACAAGTGTAATAGTATATTCTTATGTATGGGTAAACTTACACTCAAAATTTCAGGTTGTTTCATGCTAGGAATTCTTCAATAAGATTAATTTAGACATTTTTTTTTGGCAAAATTATTATTTTGGGTAATTCCCATTATAGTTGAATAAAGACTTATATTAGGGTTTTAGATCTACATATAATTGATTAATCGCACATTTTAGGTTATTATTCTTAATTATTCAATAATACAAATTCAAAATTTTCCTTTTATCTCGTGGATTCAATAACTTGTAAGAATTCTATAAGGTAGGCCTTATTGATCAACAGTTTGGATTTTCTTAAGGGTTGGGTTGTGTGATCGGGAGTATCAGTAGACCCCACTAAGTTGTGATACATCTAAAATCGTGTAAGGGGTGGTGCGCTACAACTGTGATACACGCACAATGTTTTAGTTGAAGTGAGATCATCAAATTCATGTGGAGCCTTAGGGAGAGGAGTTTCGATGGGTTTTAAACTCCGAAACCTTCTAGACTATATAAACAGGGTTGGGTCCCCATACCTACACACAACAGAAACTTCAATTCCCATCGTAGTGCTTCTCTAAGGGCCGTTTGATTTTTAAGTGCGGGTGTAAATACCTTGGAAATGGATAATTATTACCATTTCACCCGTTTAAATATTCTTGGAAATTCTATCTTGGAAACGGTTCAAAAGAAGTAGTTTAAAATTTTCGGCCCCACCTTGATGATATGACATATCTGTTCCATCCATCCATTTTACCACAACATTTGAGACATGAGATAAAAAAAAATGAGGTAGATCCAACACTCAACTGGCACATACCAAAAGAAACAGTGGCCCCAGGAAGTTTTTAACGGTAAGTATTTGATTCACATTTTTCTGTGGCATGGTCCACTTGAGCTTTGGATATATGCCTCATTTTTTGGCTTATATCATAAATTTATCTGACATAATGAATGAACGGTGTGGATATATGATATACATCATGGTGGGACCCACAAATATTTTACATAATTCTCCGTTTTTACACCAAAAAAGTAGTCGTCAAATCAAACATGGGGAAGAGTGCGGCAATTACAGAGGGAAATAATTATTACCATTTACGGGCATTTCCCTGGGAATTGGAAAATCAAACACACCCTAAGGGTGTAACGAGCGGAAGATCACGGCATCAAGTCTACAACAATGACGTCCCATCCTAATGCTTCTCTAAGGGTATAAAGAGTGGAAGATCACGATATCAAGCCTGCAATAATGACGTCTTAATTAGGTACACTATTTAGGCTATTCCATTTCCATATTCGATACAAGGCATAGTCCTTTTGCAATTCTGCATACAGTTTACATAACTACTTGTAAATTCAAAGTTTTATCTAATCGAGGACAACTATCTTTCTCATTATTGTTTCTTGTTCTTTCGGACATCAAATGATGTGTTAAAATGGATGGATGACATGTATAAGACCCATGCATCATAATGACCCAATAGTACCCATGCTTGGACGGATTTGGTGATGCAATATTGGCTCCCATATTGTCATTGCCCCAATAAATAAGCTACTATCCATAACATTTGATCTTTAGAGTTGCATGTCAGCCAATCAAAGTTATTATTATTTTCCATTATCCAAAAATCGTCATAGACAGTGATAATCCATTATCCTAAATTCATCATAGATGGCTTAATTTCACAACATAGACAATTTTGATCATCAGACCAATCAGTACGTGGGCCCATTAAGCACAAAATATTGAATCTTGAGTCCCAACATAAAGCAACACGAAATGAGAAAACTTTCACATGCACTTGTGTTTCATGCCAATGCATCGCAAGTGTAGGATTAAGAAATATGATAAACGGAAAAGGTGGGACACACTACAGAGATCGCATGGCATGGTAATGAGGTCGGTTCACTGATTGGGTGGGCTCCACAGATGCATCAATCCCTACCATTGGATGTCGATTAGTTTCAATAGTTTTGCCACCTCATGGACCAGCTCAATCTTCTTCTTCTCTCTCTCTCTCACTGAGTTATGTTTATGATGCACCCATGTTTTGCAGGAGTTATATGGGGGCATCATGATGTTTGCGATAAATCTACTTTATGTATCTATTCTACCAGCTTTAGTTAGACATGAGCCTACAAACCAGGTAGATTTAAACTCAAATAAGCCACAATACAAGAAAACCATGGAGACTGACTGCCCCTCTTTGAACATTTATGAGGTCACAGTAGTTTTATATCAGTTTAATATTTTTGTGTTTTTGGTTTATCTCGATGTCATAAAGGTTCCAACAATAGACAGATCCTTTCTTGCTTTTCCTATCATGTAACCCACTTGGGTCTTTGATGCACTTTTCAAATTGCTCTCCCTCTTTAGATGGGACATGATTTTAATGGAATGGTGTACAAACCCACCTGTGGCCTTGACTTTGGGACCCATGATTATATATTTTATATCCTTATCATCCATATATTTTGACAGATTATTCTAAAACATATCACTAAAAATAAAATATATTTAAATTTCAAATGAACCCATCATATGAAATAACATAATTTATCATTAAAAACTTTTAATGTGCCACAGCAAGTTTTGGATCAAGCCAATATTTGCTTTTTCCTTCTCCCAACCTCCAACCTTATCAAGAGGTTGTATGGCAAATAAGCAATAAGTAAATCATGATGGGTCCTAAGAAATTTTTAAGGTAGGCATTCAATCACCATGGTTTCCTCTGTAAAGTCTACCTAATATTTGGATTTGCTTCATTTTTGGGCTCTTGCATCAAAATGATTTGGAAAAATGTATGGATGGAGTAGATATACAATACATACATCAAGGTGGGCCCCACAATAGCTGCGGCGTCCAGAGTTCTGCACGTGAGACATGCTGCGAGAGAAAACATGAGTGGGCGTGAAACCCGGCCCAGGATGAACATTCTTGATCGTTTCTCACGAGGTCAATTCCATAGCGTGTGGGGCCCTGCTAATCACAGGCAATAAAACGTGCGTGAGATCTGAGCTTTCGTTTGTTAGGAAAGACTTTAGATCTTTAAGAGCTTCACTCCTCAGGTAGGCCAGAATAAAACAATTTCTTCTGACCGTTCATTTGTTTTTTTTTGAACGCTGTGGTCAGCCGGAGGGTGAAATGGCCTGATTTTCAATAAAGAACATCTAGGAAGTCTATTCCAACTGTCGAAACGCTCAGATCGTTCACACGGGTTCTATACTTCACGTGTGATGCGTGTGGATGGGTGGAGATCCCACGCGTATATAGCTAGCAAACGCAATCGTTCATTTGGAGTTCCAGATACTTGGAGTGAATTTCCTACCGATGCAACAAACAGCTTGGTGGGGGCCACGGTGACGAGCGTGTGAAATAAGCTCCGTTCATTATTCGATCCAGCT
>JAJHSJ010002762.1:0-59355 GCA_021015155.1 Magnolia officinalis | reverse complement strand
ACGTGATAAACCACCCCCAGCGCGATGGGCACCAAGGAATTGAGATGGAATGAGCGTGGCTCCCTCTGGGATGCGGCGCGAGTTCGAAACTTACATGACTCTAGGCAACGGATATCTCGGCTCTCGCATCATGAAGAACGTAGCGAATGCGATACTTAGTGTGAATTGTAGAATCGTGGACCCATCGAGTCTTTGAACGCAAGTTGCGCTTGAGGGCATGCCTGCCAGGCATCACGCACCGTGTTTGCCGCACCCAGTGCTCACCCCATCTGACATCGCTCCCCCGCTAGGGTAGGTGGTTTGAGAGGGGAGATTGCCTCGTGATGAAGCCCTGATGCCACACCCGTCGCCCTGCGCCCGGGGGTGAAGTAGAGCGAAGTGGAATCCAACTCGGCCGCCCAGCGCTGCCCTCGCACAGCGACCCCAGTCAGGCGAGGACACCCTCTGAATTTAAGCATATCAATAATCGGAAGGAAGAAAGAAACTTACGAGGATCCCCTAGTAACGGCGAGCGACCGGGATCGGCCGAGATTGAGAATTGGACGGCGCGGCCATCCGAATTGTAGTCTGTAGAAGCTCCTCAGCGACGGACTGGGCCCAAGTCCACTAGAAGGTGGCACCAGAGAGGGTGAGAGCCCCGTCGTGCCCGGACCCTGCTGCACTACAGAGGCACTATCGGCTAGTCAGGTTATTTGGGAATGCAGCCCCAATCGGGTGGTAAAATTCCATCCAAGGCTAAATACTGGCTAGAGACTGATAACGAACAAGTAATGCGAGGGAAAGGTGAAAAGACTTTGAAAAGAGAGTCAAAGAGTACTTAAAATTGTTAGGAGGGAAGCAGATGGGGGCCGACGATGCACCCTGGTCGATACTAACGGCGATGAATGGTCTGTTGCTTGGCTCAGGGCGTGGCTTAAGCCCAGTGCACTGTGCCCGTGGAGACGACGTCACCCCAACCGAGGTGGGAAGCACGTGCTGCAGGGCATGCCTCTCGGGGCATCGGTGCTATCCCGACACCAACCCTGTGGGCCCCCATTTGACCCGTCTTGAAACACTGACCAAGGAGTTGACATGTGTGCAAGTCAATGAGTGTGCAAACCCATAAGGCGTAAGGAAGTTGATTGGCGGGATCCCCCGTGGGTTGCACCGCCTGACCTACCTGATTTTCTGAGAAGGTTCGAGTGAGAGCATGCCTATCGGGATCCAAAAAGTGGTTAACTATGCCTGAGCGGGGCGAAGCCAGAGGAACTCTGGTGGAGGCCCGCAACGATACTGATTGTGCAAATCGTTCGTCTGACTTGGGGATAGGGGCGAAAGACTAATCGAACCGTCAAGTAGCCGGTTCCTCTAAAGTTTCCCTCATGATAGATGGAGCCCACAGGCAAGTTCTATTGGGTAAAGCCAATGATTAGAGGCATCGGGGGCGTAACTCCCTCGACCTATTCTCAAACTTTAAATAGGTAGGACGACGCGTCTGCTTCGTTAGCCACACCTTAGAATCGAGAGCTCCAAGTGGGCCATTTTTGGTAGTAGAACTGGCGATGCGGGATGAACCCACAAAGGGTGTTGGTCAATTAAGACAGCAGGACGGTGGTCATGGAAGTCGAAATCCGCTAAGGAGTGTGTAATAATTCACTTGCTGAATCAACTAGCCCCGAAAATGGATGGTGCTGAAGCGCGCGACCCATACCCGGCCATCGGGGCAATCGACATGCCCCATGAGTAAGAGGGAGCGGCGGCTACTACGAAACCTTTGGCGCGAGCCCAAGGCAGAGCGGCCGTCGGTGCAGATCTTGGTGGTAGTAGAAATATTCAAATGAGGACTTTGAAGGCCGAAGAGGGGAAAGGTTCCATGTGAATGACACTTGCACAGGGTTAGTCGATCCTAAGAGACGGGGGAAGCCCGTCAGAGAGCGCGGGCCACATGAACTTTGAAAGGGAATCGGGGTTAAAATTCCTGAACCGGGACATGGTGGCTG
Source organism: Magnolia officinalis (assembly GCA_021015155.1). NCBI lineage: Eukaryota > Viridiplantae > Streptophyta > Magnoliopsida > Magnoliales > Magnoliaceae > Magnolia > Magnolia officinalis. The sequence goes on along the minus strand of JAJHSJ010002762.1, from coordinate 57,376 downwards.
ACGGCAATGTTAGGAAGTCCGGAGACGTCGGCGCGGGCCTCAGGAAGAGTTATCTTTTCTATTTAACAGCCTACCCACCATGGAAATGGCTCAACCGAAGGTAGGGGTCCAGCGGCTGGAAGAAACACCGCATGTCTCGTGATGCGATGCCCCCCGGCAACCCTTAAAAATCTAGAGGACTGAGTGCCTCCCATGCCCAGTCGCACTCATAACCGCATTGGGTCTCCAAGGTGAACAGCCTCTGGTCGATGGAACAATGTAGGGAAGGGAAGTTGGAAAAATGGATTCGTAACCTCGGGAAAAGGAACTGGCTCTGAGGGCTGGGCACAGGAGTCCCAATCTCAACCTGTCGGCCGTCGATGGACTGCTTGAGCTGCTCTAGTGGTGAGAGCGGGTCGCCGCGTGCCGGTCGAGGGACGGACTAGGAATGGCCCCCTCGGGGGCCTTCCCTGGGTGTCGAATAGTTGACTCAGAACTGGTACAGACAAGGGTAATCCGACTATTTAATTAAAATAAAGCATTGCGATGGTCCCTAGATGCTCACGGGATTGTGATTTCTGGCCAGTACTCTGAATGTCAAAGTGAAGAAATTCAACCAAGCACGGTAAACGGGTAGAGGAGTGAGTACTATGACTCTCTTAAGGTAGCCAAATGCCTCGTCATCTAATTAGTGACGCGCATGAATGGATTAACGAGATTCTCACTGTCCCTGTCTACTATTAAGCGAAACCACAGGCAAGGGAATGGCCTTGGTAGAATCAGTGGGGAAAGAAGACCCTGTTGAGCTTGACTATAGTCCGACTTTGTGAAATGACTTGAGAGGTGTAGGATAAGTGGTAGCCATCTCGGCGGCGCAAGTGAAATACCACTACTTTTAACGTTATTTAACTCATTCCGTGAGTCGAAGGTCGGGCAGTGCCCCCCCTTTTAGTAGCAAGACTGGGCTCGGCTTGCCGATCCGGGCAGAAGACATTGTCAGGTGGGGAGTTTGGCTGGGGTTGCTCATTTGTTAAAAGATAACGCAGGTGTCCTAAGATGAGCTCAATGAGAACAGAAATCTAGTGTGGAACAAAGGGTAAAAGTTCGTTTGTTTCTGATTTCCAGTGCGAATACGAACCGTGAAAGCGTGGCCTATCGATCCTTTAGACCTTCGGGATTTGAAGCTAGAGGTGTCAGAAAAGTTACCACAAGGATAACTGGCTTGTGGCAGCCAAGCGTTCATAGCGACGTTGCTTTTTGATCCTTCGATGTCGGCTCTTCCTATCATTGTGAAGCAGAATTCACCAAGTGTTGGATTGTTCACCCACCAATAGGGAATGTGAGCTGGGTTTAGACAGTCATGAGACAGCTTAGTTTTACCCTACTGATGACTTGCCACGATAGTAATTTAACCTAGTACGAGAGGAACCATTGATTCACACAATTAGTCATCGCTCTTGGTTGAAAAGCCAATGGCGCGAAGCTATCGTGTGTTAGATTATGACTCAATGCCTCTAAGTCAGAATATAAGTTAAACATACGGCGCCTACGCCCGTCGCCCATTTGCTGACTCGCAGTAGGGGTTACAAGGCCCCCATGGGCCCGTGTCGTTGGTGAAAGCCCCGGCGGTAGACGAGCTGCACGGGGCTTCCTTGAAGGTAAATTCCTGTTGGACGGCGGACCGAATCCTTTGCAGATGACTTAAATACACAACGGGGTATTGTAAGTGGCAGATTGGCCTTGCTGCCACGATCCATTGAGATTTAGCCCCACGTCGCATTGATTTATCCCTCTCCCATGTTACCAGAAGGGCACTAGTCCCGGAGGTTGGAGGCACTCGCATGGATGCCAAAGGGCTCCGCTTCCGGTCCGTGGACTCTCGTCGGCCTCAGAAAGAGTTAGAAAGAGTTAATGAGATTAGAGGAGAGCTCGTTCAGGGCCTATGCGGATGATCCCCCCCCCCCCCCCCCCCCCCCCCGCACCCACAATACAGAACAGTATAACTGTAGAGGCAGTTTAGGCTCTCCTTGCCACTAAGTGGAGATTTTGGCTCCCATATTCCTTAAGGAGCAGCACCGCTGTCAGGCCCCGCTTACGCCCTGCTCTAGTACGACTGAGTGGAGATTTTGCCCCTTTTTGAGTTGGTAGAAGCTCGGTTGTCGCACAGGGACGCCCGCGTAACAGTCGTGCTTGGCCTTTCATCATCGCATGCCCCACCAGTGCCATCGCCTGGCGCAGGTGAGACTTATACTATTCCAGTTGCGCAGTATAGACTTCGCCTTCGCCGGTCCCCACCGAAAAATGCGCGTACACATGGCGCGGGCGGTAGCAACTGGTGCACTTTGGGCATTCGATGTTGTGACGACTTAGCGTGGAGCCCCTGCCCACCGCCTAATTCACCCCAACGATGGCCTGCCCAGTTGGCACGACGTCCCTGTCCGTCCCCTAATTCGCCCGGACGATGCCTTGCCCGTTATGGCACTAGCCCCGCTCACTTAGCACGGCGCATGGGGCCACCGTAAAATTCGTATTGACGATGCCCTGCCTGCTTAGCATGGCGCCCTTGCCTGCCGCCTAATTCACCACTGACCTTGGGAAACATATACTATTTTAGTTGCGCAGCTTTGACTTCGTCATCGCCGCTCCCCACTGAAAAATACAGGCGTGCGCGTGTCTGAGGGTAAGTTGCGCTGGCACTGGCAACTGGTGCACTTCACGCACTCGCGCACTTACGCAGTAAGTAATGTAGCCCTCTTAGCAAGGCGTCCCTGCACACAACCTAATTCACCCCGATGACGCTTTGCCCTCCGTGGCACTAAACTCGTCCGCTTAGCACGACATCTCTGCATGCCCCCTAATTCACCCCAAATACGCCTTGCCTGCCGTGGCACTAGACCAGCCCGCTCAGCACATCCCCCCTGCACACCACCTTATTCGCCTAGACGGTGCCCTCCCCGCTTAATACAACGTCCCTGCCCGCCGCCTAATTCACCTGGACGACAGCTTGCCCGCCGTGGCACTAGCTCAACCCACTTGGCATGGCGTCCCTGGTCGGCGCCTAATTCGCCTCAACGATGCCCTGCCTGCTTAGCACGACGTCCATGCCAGCCGCCTAAATCGCCTCGACGATGCCTTGCCCATTGTGGCACTAGCTCGCCAGCTTAGCATGGCGTCCCTGCTCACCGCCTAATTCACCTAGACGATGCCCTGTCCACTTAGTACATCGTCCATGCTCGTTGCCTAATTCACCCCGATGATGCCTTACTTGCCATGGTACTAGCCCCGCCTGCTTAGCACGGTGCCCCAGGTCACCGCCTAATTCTCTCCCCGATGATGCCCTGCCTGCTTAGCATGGTGCCCCTGCCCGCCGCCTAATTCGCCCCCGACCCTGGGAAATATATACTATTTCAGTTACGCAGCTTTGCCTTCGTCATCGTCGCTCCCCACCGAAAAGTATGAGCGTATGAGCGTCGGCGGACGGGCGGTGCAGGCACTGACAACTGGCGCACATGGTGCACTTAACGCAATTAGTGTGCTCGCGCACTTGCGTAGTAAGTAATGTAGCCCGCTTAGCACAGCGTCCCTACATGCCACCTAATTCACCCCGACGACGCATTGCCCGCTGTGGCACTAGACATGCCCGGTTAGTACGACGTCCCTTCATGCCCCCTAATTCGTCCTAACGATGCTTTGCCTGCCTTGGCACTAGCCCATCCTTCTTAGCACAGTGTCCCAGCATGCCACCTTATTCGCCCAAATGGTACCCTGCCTGCTTTGCATGTCGACCATGTCAACCGCCTAATTCGCGTCGACGACGCGTTGCTCACCATGGCACTAGCCCTCCCGCTTAGCACGACACCCCTGCCTGCCACCTAATTTGCCCCGACGATGCCCCGCCCGCTTAGCACGGCGTCCCTGCACGCCGCCAAATTCGCCCCGACGATGCGTTGCCCGCCGTGGCACTAGCCCAACCCGCTTACCACAGTGTCCCTGCACCCCCCTAATTTGCCCGGATGACGCCTTGCTTGCCATGGCAGCAGCCCAACCCACTTAACATGGCGTCCCTGCACACCACTGTATTTGCCCAGACGGTGCCTTGCCCACCACCTAATTCACCTCCACGACGTCTTGCCCGCTGTGGCACTAACTCCACCCGTTTAGAACAACGCCCTTAGCTGCCGCCTAATTCGCCCTGACAATGCCCTGCCTGCTTAACACGACGTCCCTGCCCACCACCTAAATCGCCCCGACGATGCCTTGCCCACCATGGCACTAGCCCGCCTGCTTAGCACGATGTCCCTGCTCGTCGCCTAATTCGCCCCGACGATGCCTTGCCTGCTTAGCATGGTGTCCCTGTCAGCCGTCTAATTCACCCCAATGATGCCTTACCTGTCGTGACAATAGCCCCACCTGCTTAGCACGGCGCCCGGGCAGCCACCTAATTCTCACCCCGACAATGCCCTGCCCACTTAGCACGGTGCCCCTACCCGCCGCCTAATTCGCCATCAACCATGGGAAACATATAGTATTTCAGTTGCAAAACTTTGCCTTCGCCATCGTCGCTAGGTAGGCGGACGGCGCCGGCGCTGACAACTCGTGCACTTGGTGCACTTGGCCCACTTGCATAGTAAGTAAGTAACCCGCTTAGCACGACGTCCCTACACGTCACCTAATTCGCCCCGACGACACCTTGCCCTCCATGGCACTAGCCCAGCCCACTTAGCATGGTGTCCCTGCATGCCGCCTAATTCGCCTAGACGGTGACCTACCTACTTAGCACGACGAACCTGCCTGCCGACTAATTCACCCCGACGACGCCGTGCCAGCTTAGCATTGTTCCCCTGGCTGCCGCCTAATTCACCCCGACGATGCCTTGCCTGCTTAAAACGACATCTCTACATGCCGCCTAATTAACACCGAAGAACCCTTGCCCATCGTGGCACTAGCCAGCCTGCTTAGCACGACACCCTTGTATGCCTCCTAATTTGCCCCGACGATGCCCTGCCCACATTGACTATATTCCTACCCACCACCTAATTCACCCCGATGACGCCTTGCTCGCAGTAGCATGAGCCTGGCCCGCTCAGCAGGGCGTCCCTGCACGCCTCCTAATTCACGTCGACGACCCCTTTCCCACTATGGCACTAGCCCTGCTCGTTTAGCATGGCACCCCTGGCTGCAGCCTAATTCGCCTCGATGATGCCCTACCTGCTTAGCACGGCGTCCCCGCACGCCACCTAATTCGCCCCAAAGAAGCCTTGCCCGCCGTGGCACTAGCCCGCCAACTTAGCACGGTGCCCCTACCCGCCGCCTAATTCACCCTGACGACGCCTTGCTCGCCATGGCACTAGCCCAGCCCGCTTAGCATGGCGTCCTTGTAGGGCCCCTAATTCGCCCGGACAACGCCTTGCCCGTAATGACACTAACCCAGCCTGCTTAGCATGACGTCCATGCCCGCTGCCTTATTTGAGATGGTGCCCTGTCCACTTAGCATAGCGACCCTGCCCGCCTCCTAATTCTCCTCGAAGAAGCCTTGACCGCCGTGGCACTAGTCCGCCCGCTTAGCACGGTGCCCCTGCCCGCTGCCTAATTTGCGCTGACGATGGTGCCCCTGCGCCACCTAATTCACCCCAACGACGCGTTGCCCGCCATGACACTAGCCCAACCGGCTTAGCACGACGTCCCTGCATGCCCCCTATTTCTCCCCGACGGCGCCTTGCCAGCCGTGGCACTAGCCCAGCCTGCTTAGCACGTTGTCCCTACATGCTGCCTTATTCGCCAAGACGGTGTCCTGCCCGCTTAACACGATGACCCTGCCTGCTGCCTAATTCGCCTCGACGACGCCTTACCCGCCGTGGCACTAGCCCCTACCGCTTAGAACAGCGCCCCTGGCCGCCGCCTAATTTGCCCCGACGATGTCCTGCCTACTTAGCACGGCGTCCCTGGTCGCCGCCTAAATAGCCCTGACGATGCCTTGCCCCACCCGCTCTGCACGATGCCCCTGCCCGCTGCCTAGGGGGCATGAGGATCTCGCCCATGGGGCCCCCCCTCAAAATCCAGAAAGTTTGTCGGCGAGGCCCTCGCCCGGTCGGCGAGGCCTCGCCGGTTTTTTTGCTAGGTCGGGCCGGCCGTCCGGGCTGATCGTGTTTGGGGGCTTGGGGAACCCCCTAGTATGTGGGCCGTTCGGTAAAACTCCCCCAATCACCTACTTCCTTCACAAAACGACCCTCCAAGCTCTCCCTTTCCTTCCAAAATCTGATTTTCTCTCTCAAACCTCCACTCCAATCGCTCAATCTGACCTTTTCAACCATAACCTATACCCCTCCATTAGTTACAACAATCCCTACCTCCCTACCCTCTCCGTTTTCTCGCATTTGAGCCATTATACCTCCCGTTCGTGGCTCCAAAACGTGTAACCTCTCTACCCAACCCATCTCTCCATCTTCCTTTACAAATCCCTGTTCTTTGGGCCTCTACAACCACTGTTGAGACCCAAGTCTGTGGAGAACCAAAAACTCCAGCCCTCTTTCCCCTTTTTCCTTCACTTCCCATGGCCTTATTCGAGTTGAATACGACCTTTTCCTCCATTTCCACCGTCTTCTTCACAACCTCCGAATGTTAGAATGTTTAAGGCCCTTTCGGCCAACTGCATTAGGTGAGCTTATGGTGGATAGAATTGTATAAGTAACAATAAGTGTACGTGTAGGGTATGGTTCCTAGATTGGTGTATCCCATGTTTTCCAATACCATGTTTGGAGTGTATGCAATTAAAAGTAAATTCCGAAGTTTCCTTTCCATGTACACTTATAAATTCATTATCCTGGGATTTGGGGATCCCATCTCACACTTTCCGACACAAGACTCATTTTCCAAAGCCTATACCATTAATTTTAATCCCCTCCCACCCTCCTACCAAACATGTCATTCCCAATCCCCAAGTGAGATTAACAATGCAAGCCCATTTAATACAACTTAAGACCACTGGCCAAATAGTGTTGAAGTGATAAAGTTGTAACATCCCGAATTTTTGCCAACCTGGGATTAGACGTCCTTAGGCAATGGGTCAATCCTAACACCTTATTAACCTGTCAGAACTCAATCCCAAAGTCTAAAACCGCTTTTGAACCCATTTCCTTCACAAATCCCACCCTTCATCGCCTTTTTCTTTAAATTTTTCAAAGTACTTTCACCCTAGACACTATCTTAAATTAGCTAAGTAGTATACCTTGGATCACTTTATATATAAACTACAAAGGCCCAGGTACCACCTCAGATAGAAATTACTCAGGACTAAATCCTTTAGAAGTTAGGCGAGGATTAGCCAGTGTGAAACTAGAGTGCCTGTGAAATTAGCACCAATCACTTTAAATACGATCTGCAAGACCCAAAACTTGTAGAATCATTGACACTAGATTACCCTAAAATTTAGGATCAATCTCATTACACGGCTGCTCTCGGGAGCATCTCGAAACTCCGTATCGGATCTGAACCGCACGTCGGAAGTCCGATTAACACGAAGTTAAGGAACTAGGACCGTCTCACTGGGCTTGACAACCATCTCGGAAATCAAATCCAGATAGTGTCCCAGCGCTATTCGCTTGAGCTCGGAGTGAAGAGTGAGAGAAATGTGAAATTAATTCAAAATAAAATATCTTGAATAGTAATCTGGCACCTCTCGTTTGCGGATCAGTTTTAAGCAACCAGACCGTCAGAATCAGACCAAATTACACCCTTGGATCAGGAGAAATTTCATACACATTTACATGTACTCGGAATCTCCGATCGAGATCCGCTACCGTTGAACTGAAATTGGTCCGCCACGCGTGATCTAGAATCCCGACCGAAACGAAAACTTAATAAAACGTAGATCCGGTGTTAGTGAGCTTAAGTCCGACCTTTGGCTCAAGGAGGCCCGCCAGAAGTGCTCTGTTGAGCTGAAACTGACCCGCTTTGGTTATAACCTAAGTATACTTTGACCTAGAGTCTGTTTCGGTGAGTTTTTAGGCTATATAAGGACCTTAAACTCTCTCTCATTGCAGCCATACGAATTTGAGAGAAAACCTAGAGAGAGAAGAGAGAAAAGAGAGAGAAAGTGTGGAAGCAGTGGGAGAACCTCCCTTCCACTCTTCCCTGCCGCTTTACAAGTTACACCGCTCCGTTCTAATCGCTTTTCCGGCGATTCCAGCTCCATTTCTAGGTAAGAAACCCTAACCCTAATCTGATTTGGGGCTTGGGTGGTTGTAGGTTATGAAATAGCTAACCTATTTCATTCTATAGGTTGCCAAACTGCCGAATACGGAAGCTTAGCAAACCTATCGATTCCGTTACGATTCTACGACAAAAGGTGCGGACTTTAGGTGTATAGGTTATGGTTTTCAATGCTTTCAATGTCAGATAATGATAGATTCATGATCTGCATGCAATTGCACATGTATAAAGTGCTATCTGTTTTCTGTTTCGATTAAAGATGAAAAATATGGAATTCTACATACTCTAGGTATTTGTAGAAAGTACGGTATACGTATAAATTTTGGAAATGTGTTTGACATGATTAATTGTTGTATGAATATACTATATGTGGATAAATTACTTGTTTGGCGAAAGGATTCGCCCAAATACATGTTTTACTAATATACACTATGTATGTAGAAATACTGTATTGTAGAAAGTACCGTATACATATATATTTTAGAGATGTGGTTGCCATGATTATTTGTTGTATAAATATATTATATATGCGTAAAATACTTGCTTGGCGAAAGGATAGCCCTAATACATGTTTTGCTAACATACACCATGTATGTTGTAATAGTGTATTCTAAGTGTTTGTGAAAATGACCGAATGAGTATAGAATTCTCATTCGTGCTCGCCATGACTAATTGTCATGGATATATGATTGTTGTATTGGCGATCCCCCTTTGACGAAAGGATTTGCCCTAAATCACGCCACGGCCAATATTCACTACTTATATTAAAATGTGTGGCCCAAGTGTTTGAGGAAATAACTAAATGAATATGGAACTTGGATTCCTGCTTGCCATGAATATCCATCGTGGGTGTACGCGTGTTATGATTGGGGCAACTCCCTAGTGAAAGGATTTGGCCTAATGCCTATGTGATCAACATATGTCATGTATGTTGATGTATGTGTTTTTAAAGTGTTTGTTGAAATGTTTGAATGAGTAGTAGTTAGCAGTTGTAATGTTTAAGGGTGTTGAGATATGATTCTCAACCTCTTTTAACTATGTGTATGATTTCCTTGGATAGTTGTGTGATTAGGAATTGAGCATTTACAAACTCATGCTTGTGTTGTGCTTCATAACATGCTCAACTACTTTTATGATTTTATCTATGTAATGCATATGTTAAATTCATGTTTACGTTGTATGATCCGTCATAGGTGATGGGGGAGTGGAGCAACGAATGCGTGCAACAGCCCTGACAACCCTAAACGGATAATACCAGACCTCGATTGTATGAGTTGAATCTTGATCCACTACTGCTTTATCTATCTGCAATTAATTGTGCTTGGGGCTATGATTATAGTCCAGACAATCGGTACCAGAGTTGAATTCGTGGCTGTGATTCATTTGCCACGTGAGATGTGTTCAACGAACTTGAGTCATACTTCGGTTGGCGATAGTGGTTGGCCACACGAAGTGCTGATGCGCTTCATATCGTTCAACTTGATGTGCGCTTGAGCTAGCCGAGCTCGTCAAGTAACCCGATTTGTCTTATGTATGTTCACCATGTTTGGACGCCTCTGCTTGAACCTAGGGTACCAAACTTACCAATGGAATCCCTTTTAACCATGGTACCTGGATCCACTAAGACTCATGAGCCGGACATGGTGGTATGGGACACCGTGGTCAAGTTGTCGGCCTACGCTGGGGCCACGTGCCTCCCCGTAGTGACCAGTGAGCAACTAGACTCGTGAGCCGATTATGGTGGTATGGGACACTATATTCATGCTGTCGGCCTACATTGATAAGGTGATGGGGGAGCGGTGCAACCTTTGTGCGTAACAGCACTGACAGCCCTTTGTAGTGACCTCGAGCATACTTTGAAATTGCAGTGAGCCTTAGGGTTTGCCACGGTATATAGAGTATGAACTAGGCATATTTCTGTATTGTGATGAATCGTTTAAGAGGTAATGGGGGAGTGGTGTAACCTTTGTGCGTAACAGCCCTGGCAGCCTTTGCAGTGGCCTAGAAAACACACCGTCGTCTGATATTAACTAGGACTGACGACCCTAGAATGGATCATGTTTGGGAATGATACAAGGGAGGTACCTTAGTTTCCCAATCTTGCTCTTTGAAATGGACTAATTAAAAACTCGGTAATCATGCTCATCATGCATTGCATGTGTCTGGAAGATGTGGAGCACTGAGGGATGAAAGCATGCTGCGAATGTGAGATGGTGTTGCACGAGGGAGGGTGTGGTGAGGGCATCCATCATACCTGCATCCATACTTGCATTAATAAGAGTAGTTAGTAGTGTTTGATTGTACTGCTTTATCATTACTGCTTGACTGAGTCGATAACATGTTAACCTATACTTTATTGTTCCACTGAGTTAGCTACTCACTCCCACGTTACGGGACGGTGTTCTGAACACCCACCAGACTTTGTCTGATTGCAGATGGCTACGCTACTCCGGAAGCAGAGCTGGACTACTACTATGATGTCGAGGAGGAGTTCACCTACATGTAACTCTCTGACGGGTCTCTGAAGACCTGGTACTGTATTGACGGGGCTATGGTACTTGGGATATAAGAAATTACACTTACACATTGGTATATTTTAGAATTGTACTTGTAATTATTTAACCTAGTAATGTTATCACACTCTGGAGACTCACCACAGTTTTTATATAATTTATATATCTATCACAGTCTTTCGCTTGCAATTTAACTGTCTCTGGAGTATGATATTCTGTTTTGGCTTAATCTCGCTCATGTTCAATGTACTAATACAGACAACATTCAATCATCATTATCTATGTTGCATAAGTGATGTTCTGGAAACTCGAGAGTTGAGTTATGCTCGACCCTCGATTTTTCGGGATGTTACAAAAGTCCCTTGATATACTTTAACCCACCACACTCTGACAGCTTAAGCTTTTAGAGTAAATGGTGGTTTTACAAATGGGCCCTTAGAGTTTTGGACCTAGAGCGGTGCTCCTAGATTTCGACAGGCCTTACTGTGTAGGAAATCCAACAAATTTATAATGTGAACCTTAGGACCCCCTTAGTTGGGATGAACACATGTGGAATGCTTGAGCGTCAAGTACAAACAACTCAGTTCCAATTAGACAACTTCGACCCAAAGTGATAACACACTTCCTGTATTAAAAATGATGTGAAATCATCTAGTGTAGAAGCATAGACTTTGGATCACAACTAGTGGAATTACCGCTACTTATACGTTGTGACTAGGCTACTGGTTAGACTAAGGAATGTAAAAGATTCATTATGCTAAGATAATTGAAACAAAATAATAATAATAAATTCCGTTAGTTGGCTTGATTAGGTTGGCGCGAGACCCCGTCCTTTTGTTGAATCCCCTTAATACTTATAGGCTTCTTTAGTAACTCTTAGGAAGCTTATTTGACGTAGGAACTATTCACCTGGGTGGCGCAGCGGAGACGCGGTGGACCCTTGCCCACTGGCCTAGGATCGAATGGAATTGATCCAGACTGTACGCAAAGATAGGTCACTAACTAGGACCTGAATCTTCTTTAGAATGTAAGGCAATTAGGTTCCAAGTATTAACCTAATCCGTATCAAAGAAAGGGCCTAATAATGAGTACGGGTTTAACTACTACCCTAGACATGAATTAAGATGAGGACTCTCCTAGACCAAGACCCAATGGGTAACCTTATGACTAGGAAACTTGAACCTTTCATTGATGGACAATTCCTAAGTTTTTAGAGTGATTGGACTACGGAGTTACTGAAATATACAACTGCGAAGCATTCGTGGCTTGACCCAATTCTCAATCTTGGGCAACAATGGACTCACTGCTTTGACTGAGCAGAAGACCAGGATTCACCAGGAGTAGGAGGGGATGCGACGAGCCTTTTACCCTAGTCAGGTAGAAGATCGATGTATCGGGATCAAGCCCACTATAACCGTCTCTCCGTATTGGTCAAACAATGAAAGCAGCTATCTTACTCTAAATAATTGGGAACTGTCGTCAAGGCTCCAAATAGGTAAAGAAACAAATTGTAGCAAACCATCAGGGTATGAGAAATGGATAAAGACATAAGTTTTAAGGGGAGTAGACTAAAATGAACCAGGCTAGTATATACCCTACCACGCGTAGGAACTCGAAATCAATAAGTCTTAGGCAAAGGGAATAATTAAATCTTTCCTTATTACCCTTAGGCAATTTCGGGGATGAAATTTTGTTTTAAGGGGGCTATATTGTAACATCCCGGATTTTTGCCAACCTGGGATTAGACGTCCTTAGGCAATAGGTCGCTCCTAACACTTTATTAACTTGTCAGAACTGAATCCCACAGTCTAAAATCGCTTCAGAACCCATTTCCTTCACAAATCCCACCCTTCACCACCTTGTTCTTTCAATTTTTCTAAGTACTTTCACCCTAGACACTATCTTAAACTAGCTAAGTAGTATAACTTGGATCACTTTATATACAAACTACAAAGGCCCAGGTACTACCTCAGACAGAAATTACGCAAGACTAAATCCTTTAGAAATTAGGCGAGAATTAGCCTGTGTTAAACTAGAGTACCTGTGAAATTAGCACCAATCACTTTAAATACAATCTGTAAGACCCAAAACTTGTAGAATCATTGATGCTAGGTTACCCTAAAACCTAGGATCAAACTCATTACCCGACTGCTCTCGAGAGCACTTTGAAACTCCGTATCAAGTCTAGACCGCACATCAGGAGTCCGAATAATACGAAGTTAAGGACTTAGGACCGCCTCGTTGGGCTTGACAACCATCTCGGAAATCAAATCCAGATAGTGTCCCACGACTGTTCGCTTGAGTCTGGAGTGAGAGAGTGCGAGAACACTTGTTTCTTTACAAAATAAATATCTTGAATAGTAATCTGAGACTCGTCGCTTGCGGATCGGTATTAAGCAACCAGACCGTCAGAATCTGACCCAAATACACCCTTAGATCAGGAAAAATTTCATAAACATTTACATGTACTCGGAATCTCCGATCGAGACCCACTGACCGTCGAACTGAAACTGGTCCGCCACGCGTGATCTGAAAATCCGACTGAAATGAAAACTTAACTAAACGTAGATCCAGTGTTAGTGAACTTAAGTCCGACCTTTGGCTCAAGGAGACCCGCCAGAAGTCCTCCGTTGAGCTGAAACCAGCCCACTTTGGCTATAACCCAAGTATACCTTGACCTGGAGTCTATTTTGGAGACTTTTTAGACTATATAAGGACCTTAAAACTCTCTCTCTTACAGCCATACGAATTTGAGAAAACCCCAGGAGAGAGAGAGAAAAGAGAGAGAAAGTGTGGGAGAAGTGGGAGAAACTCCCTACTACTTTTCCTTGCCGTTCTACGGACCATTCTCATCGCTTTCTCAGCAATTCCGGCATCATTTCTAGGTAAGAAACCCTAACCCTAATCTGTTTTGGGGTTGTGTAGGTTGTAGGTTATGAAATAGCTAACTTATTTCGTTCTATAGGTTGCCAACTGCCGTAGATGAAAGCTTAGCAAACCTATCGTATTCGTTACGATGCTACGAAAAAAGGTGCGGACTTTAGGTGTCTAAGTTATGGTTTTCAACATTTTCAATGTCAAATAATGATAGATTCATGATCTGTGTGCAATTGCATATGTACAAAGTGCTTTCCGATTTCTGTTTCGATTAAAGACGTAGAATATGGAATTTTACATACTCTAGGTATTCGTAGAAAATACAGTATACGTATAAATTTTGGAAATGTGTTTGACATGATTATTTGTTGTATGAATATATGATATATGGATAAAATACTTATTTGGCGAAAGGATTCGCCCAAATACATGTTTTACTAACACACACTATGTATGTAGAAATACTGTATTGTAGAAAGTACCGTATACATATATATTTTAGAGATGTGTTTGCCATGATTATTTGTTGTATAAATATATTATATATGCGTAAAATACTTGCTTGGCGAAATGACTCGCCCTAATACATGTTTTGCTAACAAACACTATGTATGTTGAAATAGTGTATTCTAAGTGTTTGTGAAAATGCTTGTGAGAGTAAGTGCTTGGATAATGTTGCCTTAGATAGGTGTTGAGATGGGATTCTCAACTACCTTAGAGACTTGTATGATTTCCTCCCTGTGGTTGGTTACTTTAACCGCTTACTTATGAAACATATGTGTTTGTGTGCTTGTTTATATAGTGTTTTACAACATGCTTTATAACATGTTTTATGATTGTATGATTTTGTTTATGTAATGCGTATGTTTAAATTCATGTTTATGTTGTATGATCCGTCATGGGTGATGGGGGAGTGGAGCAACGAGTGCGTGCAACAGCCCTGACAGCCCTAAACGGATAATACCAGACTTTGATTGTATGATTTGAATCTTGATCCATTACTGCTTTACCTATCTGCAATTGAATGTGATTGGGGCTATTGTATAGTTCAGGCAATCGGTAACGGGATTGAATTCGTGGTTGTGATTCATTCGCCACGTGAGATGTGTTCGACGAACCCGAGTTGTACTTCGGTTGGCGATAGTGGTTGGTCACACGAAGTGCTTATGCACTTCACGTCGTCCAACTTGTCGTGCGCTCGAGCTAGCCGAGCTCGTCACGTAACCCGATTTGTCTAATGTATGTTTGTAACGCCCTGAAAATCGGGGGTCGAGCATAAACTCAACTCCCGAGTTCCAGAACATCACTTATGCAACAAAATGAATGATGATTGAATGTTGACTGTATTCGTGCATTGAACATGAGTGAGATTAAGCCAAAACAGCATATCATACTCCAGAGACAGTTAAATTTGCAAGCGGAAGACTGTGATAGATAGATAAAATATATAACTTATGATGAGTCTCCAGAGTGTGATAACATTACCAGGTTAAATAAATACAAGTGCAGTTCTAAAATTTACCAAATTTGAGGAAGTATAATGCATTCTATCCCAAGAACCATAACCCCGTCAATACAATACCAGGTCTTCATTGGCCTGTCAGAAAGTTACATGTAGGAGAACTCCTCCTCCACATCATAGAAGTCCGGCTCTACTTCATAAGCATCGCCATCACCTGAAACTCAACAAATCTGGTGGGTGTTCGGAACACCGTCCCGTAACGTGGGAGTGAGTGATCAACTCAGTGGAACAGTAAAGCATAGGTTAACATGTTATCAATTCAATCAAGCAGTAATGATAAAGCAGTACAAATCAAACATTTCTAACTACTCTTGTTAAGTGCGAAAATGAAATGACATGATGCTGTATGCCCTTGCCAAACCACCCTCAAGCGACATCATCTTACGTTCGCGAATGCTTACTCCCTCAGTGCGCCACATCTACAAAGCACATGCGGTGCGATGATGCTCATGATTACCAAGTTTTTATTAGTCCATTTCAAACAGCAGTATTGGGAAACTAAGGTACCTCCCTTGTATCATTCCCAAACATGATCCATTCTAGGGTCGTCAATCCTAGTTAATCTCATACGATATTATGGTTTGAGAAGCATAGTGAAGGCATCGCAAAGGGCTCGTCACCCGTCAGCGCGGATACAGATCTCACCGTATGCGGCTCAATTGCTGGCCGTCAGCTCGAGTACAGGTCTCACCGTACTCGGCTCAATCACTAGCCGTCAGCTCAAGTACAGGTCTCACCGTACTCGGCTCAACTCACACTCTAGTTGCTGTGAAAGACTCGTCGCCAATCACAGACCCTTGGAGTGTACTCAATGATACCACGGAGGACTCGTCGCCCGTCAGCACGAGCACAGATCTCACCGTACTCGGCTCTCGCCGAAGTATCGACAGCTCGAATACAGTGTCCCATACCACCCTATTCGGCTCACGAGTTGATTGCGCAATGGTCACTATGGGGAGGCACATGGCCCCAGCGTAGGCCGACAACTCGACCACGGTGTCCCATACCACCATGCCCGGCTCATGCGACTTAGCGGATCTAGGTACCATGGTTAAACGGGGATCGCCACTGGTAAGTTTGGTACCCTAGGTTCAAGCAGTAGCGACCAAACAGGGTGAACATGCATAAGGCAGATCGGGTTACTTGAAGAGCTCGACTAGCGCGATCGCCCGTTGAGCTGCACGACATGAAGTGCATAAACAACTTCGTGTGGCCTAACCACTGCCGACAGGCAACGCACGACTCGAGTTCGTCGAACACATCCCACGAGGCAAATGAATCTCAGCCACGAGTTCAATCTCGTTACCGATTGCCTGGACTATAATCATAGCCCCAAACACAATCAATTACAGAGATATAAAGCAGTAATAGATCAGGATTCAAATCATACAATCAGTCTGGTATTATCCGTTTAGGGCTGCCAGGGCTGTTGCACGCACTCGTTGCTCCGCTCCCCCATCACCCATGACGGATCATACAACATAAATATAAATTTAAACATATGCATTACATAGTTAAAATCATAAAACAGTTGAGCATGTTATGAATCACAACACAAGCATGAGTTTGTACATGTTCAAATCCTAATCACACAACTATCAAAGGAGATCATACACATAGTGAAAAGAGGTTGAGAATCATATCTCAACACCCTTATATATTACAATTTGCTAACTACTACACATTCAGACATTTCAAGAAACACTTAAACAACCATACATCAACATACATGACATATGTCGATCACATAGGCATTAGGCCAAATCCTTTCACTAGGGAGTTGCCCCAATCATAACACGCGTACACCCACGACGGATAGTCATGGCAAGCAGGAATCCAAGTTCCATATCCATTCCGTCATTTCCACAAACACTTGGGCCACACATTTTAGCATATATAGTGTATAATGGTCGTGGCGTGATTTAGGGCAAATCCTTTCGTCAAAGGGGTATCGCCAATATAACAATCATGAATCCATGACAATTAGTCATGGCGAGCATGAATGAGAATTCCATACTCATTCAGCCATTTCCACAAACACTTAGAATACACTATTACAACATACATGGTGTATGTTAGTAAAACATGTATTAGGGTTATCCTTTAGCCAAGCTAGTATTTTATCCATGTATAATATATTACTACAGCAAATAATCATGATACATACATCTCCAAAATTTATACGTATACAGTATTTCTAGAATACACAATTTCAACATACGTAGCATTTACAAGTGAACATGTATTACGGCGATTCCTTTCGCCAAACTAGTATTTTATCCATATATAGTATAATCAGACATTAAATAAACATGTCAAACACTTCTCCAAAAAAAATACGTATACGGTATTTCTACGTATACCTAGAGTATGTGAAATTCCATATTCTACAACGTTAATCGAAACAGGAAACGGAAAGCACTTTGTACATGTGCAATTGCATGCAGATCATGAATCTATCATTATCTGACATTGAAAGCGTTGAAAACCCTAACCTATGCACCTAAAGTCCGCACCTTTTGTCGTAGAATCGTAACGGAGTTGATAGGTTCGCTAAGCTTCCGTATACGGGAGTTTGGCAACCTAGAGAACGAAATAGGTTAGCTATCTCATAACCTACAACCACCCAAGCCCCAAATCAGATTAGGGTTAGGGTTTCTTACCTAGAAACGGGGCTGGAATCGCCGGGAAAGCGATGAGAAAGGGATGGTGCAGCCCGTGTGGTGGCAGGGAACGACGGCAGGGAGATTCTCCCACTTCTCCCTCACTTTCTCTCTCTTTTCCCTCTCTCAAATCCAAATTCGTATGGCTGCCATGAGAGAGGGTTTAAGGTCCTTATATAGTCTCAAAACTCACCGAAATAGACTCTTGTTCAAAGGTTACTGCTAATATAGGTATTTCGTTACTTTTCCAGCTCAAAAGAGAGGTTCTGGTGGCCCTCCTTGAGCCAAACGTCAGACTTAAGCTCACCACACATGGATCTATGAGGGATTACGTTTTCGACTCGATCGGATTCCCAGATCGCACGTGGCGGGCCACTTTCAGTTCAACGGTCAGTGTGCCACGATCCGAAATTCCAAGTACATGTAAATGTTCTTGAAATTTTTCCTGATCCGAGGGTGTAATTTGGTCTGATTCTGACGGTCTGGTTGCTTAATACTGATGCGTAAGCGAATGGTGCCAGATCACTATTCCAGATATTTTAATTTCAAAGGGAATAGTGTTTTTCACATTCCCTCGCTGCGGATCGAAACGAATGGCCGTGGGACATCGGCTGGATCTGATTTTTGAGATGATTGTCAAGCCCTGTGAGGCGGTCCTAGTTCCTTAGCTTCGTGTTAATCGGACTCCAGATGTGCGGTCTAGACTTAATACGAAGTTTCGTTTCATTCCCGAGAGCAGACGGGAAATGAGTTTGGTTCTAAACTTTAGGGAAACCTAGAGTCACTGATTTTGCAAGTTTTGGGTCTTGCAGATCGTATTTAAAGCGATCCCAACGGATTTCATGGCTAATCGAGTTTTGCACTTAGTTAACTTTGTTAAATTTCTAAAGGATTTAATCCTAATTATTTTCTGGTTGAGATGGTACTTAGGCCTTCGCAGTTTGTAGATAAAGTGATCCAAGTTTTACTACTTAGCTAGTTTAAGATAGTGTCTAGGGTGAAAGTGCTTTGAAAATTGAAAGCACAAGGTAGAGAAGGGTGGGATTTGTGAAGGAAATGGGTTCAGAAGCGATTTTAGACTGTGGGGTTCAGTTCTGACGAAATAATCAGGTGTTAGGAGCAACCCATCGCCTAAGGACATCTAATCCCAGGTTGGCAAAAATCCGGGATGTTACAATGTTCACCATGTTTGGACGCTACTGTTTTAACCTAAGGTACCAAACTTACCAGTGAAATCCCGTTAACCATGGTACCTCGATCCGCTAAGACTCATGAGCCGGGCATGGTGGTATGGGACACCGTGGTCAAGCTGTCGGCCTACACTGGGGCCACGTGCCTCCTCGTAGTGACCATTGAACAACCAAACTCGAGAGCCAAATACGGTGGTATGAGACACTGTATTCGAGCTGTTGACACCTACGGCGAGAGCCGATTACGGTGAGACTTGTATTCATGCTGACGGGCGACGAGTCCTCCGTAGTGTCATCGAGTATACTTTAGGGTCTATGATTGGCGATGAGCCCTTCGTAGCAACTAGAGCATGAGTTGAGTCGAGTACGGTAAGACCTGTATTCGAGATGACGGCCTGCGATTGAGCCGAGTACGGTTAGACCTGTATTCGAGCTGACGGCCAGCAATTGAGCAGCATACGGTGAGATCTGTATCCGTGCTGACGAGTGACGAGCCCTTTATGATGCCTTCGCGATGCCTCTCGAACCATAATATCGTATGAGATTAACTAGGATTGACGACCTTAGAATGGATCATGTTTGGGAATGATACAAGGGAGGTACTTTAGTTTCCCAATACTGTTGTTTGAAATGGACTAATAACTACTCGGTAATCATGTTCATCATCGCACCGCATGTGCCTGGTAGATGTGGAGCACTAAGGGAGGTATGCATCCGCGAACGTAAGATGATGTCGCATGAGGGTGGATTGGCAAGGGCATTTATCATGTCATTTCATATTTGCATTAATAAGAGTACTTCGAATTGTTTGATTGTATTGCTTTATCATTACTACTTGACTGAGTTGATAACATGTTAACCTATGCCTTATTGTTCCACTAAGTTGATCACTCACTCCCATGTTACAGGACGGTGTTTGCAACACCAACCAGATTTTTTGAGTTTCAGGTGATGGCGATATTGAGGAGGAGTTCTCCTACATATAACTCTCTGACAGGTCTATGAAGACCTGGTAATGTATTGACGGGGCTATGGTACTCGGGATAAAAGACATTACACTTGCTCACATTTGGTAAATTTTAGAATTGTACTTGTAATTATTTAACCTGGTAACATTATCACACTCTGGAGACTCACCACAGTTTTTATATTCTATATGTCTATCACAGTCTTCCGCTTGCAATTTAACTGTCTCTGGAGTATGATATGCTGTTTTGGCTTAATCTCACTCATGTTCAATGCAAGAATACAATCAACATTCAATCATCATTCATTTTGTTGCATAAGTGATGTTCTGGAACTCGGGAGTTGAGTTACTACTCGACCCCCGATTTTTGGGATGTTACAATAGGTTTGCTCCCTATAGGTGAGGATTTGATTCCCCTCCTTGGCGTTACTGTTCATGAAAAATTCAAAAGCTGAAAGAAAGAAAAAGAATGATCTGTGAGGCACGTTTTAGTTTAGGTTTTGGGTGTCATGAATTCCTTTGTTGGTTACCAATGATATCATGAAATTGACAATCGGATCTCTTAATAGTGATAAGCTGAGATTACACTATACACTCATGAAACTCAAGGTTTAGAATTGTTCTAATTAAAGGATTAATATTTTGAACTTGATTATGAAGTTTACGGTGAGCTTGATTCTAGGAGAAAATACTGTTCACCATTCACGAATCTTAGAATTCTCGCTTCTCGACTATTTTTTTCACAAGTCACTCAGGTTTACAGGAATTTTCTTATATTTCTGAAATTATTTTTTGCATACTTTGCTCGAGACTAGCAAAATGCTAGTTGGGGTTGTATTGAGGGTCGACTATTACATATTAGACCCCAGTTATTACCTGCTTTTACGAACATGATACTGTTTAACAGCCCGATTTAATCATGTTTATGATGCAAGGTGTAGATATGAGCGTGGACTGAAAAAGGATGCAAAAAGCGGGGATTTAACACTCAAGCATCACCAAGGCAATGGATGGGACTCCATGGGATTAAGATTGAAGAATTTACACGCTAGAAATCTGAGAAAATCGAGAAACTGAAGCTCAAGTGGCCTGAAAGTCAGCTAGAATGCAAGATCACAGGTTTTTCACCATCCGTTCAGCTCGAGACTTCATATATGTCCTGTCGAGCATAAATTAACCGTACACGTCAAATTTTAGCCATTGTATCCCTGTGAAAGTGGCCTAACGGACAGATCAGCCCATAAACCACTAATTTTGAGCCCACCTGATATCTAGATGTGTTTCAATTTTAGTCTCAACGGTTTAAATGATATAACAGAATGGATGAACGGAGAGGATTTCACGAAAACATCAAAGTGGACCCTATGTTGCAGTGTGTGTACACCATGTACACGACGACTTGTCGTGCACCGAATACACTAAGTTAGTCAGCATGCGCTGACCAGACTCATCTTAAAAAACGGTCGTCCGCCTGCGAACAACCATGTACATGGACTTGCGGTCCTCTCTTGTCAGCCACAATCATGATTCACCATTGGAATCCCTCTGGTCCATTAATCAAGGCCTAGGTGGAAAATTTCCAAGAACATCGAAAATTGGTTCTCAAACCATGTAAATGTAGGTTAGACGGTCGAAAGATCAGTAGGTGGGCCACCGACGGTTTTGATCCAAAAATGATCAAGACTGACAAATTTTTCATGAGGAAGCTAATGGACGGAGCTGATTGTCTAAAAGATTCCCATAGTGGCCCCACTGATCATCGCACTTCCATGGAATCCGAAATAGAGACAGGAAATCATAAACAAGGGCTTGCGTTGGATTCTTGTGGCCCACAAATATCATCTAGATGTATGATCCGATCCGACCATTGGGTCCAGGGAATGATTTCAATAAGAACCATGGTGTTCTTGTGCAACCATACACAAGAACGAGATTAGAAGATGGGAGGAAAAGACGCCATGTTGATTGATATTGCGGTCCACCTAAGATTTGGATTCATTCTAGATTTTGGCTCATGGCCTAAATCGGTCCTAAAAATACATTAAACGGCTCTAATCTTTGAAAGAACTACTATAAATGGGGCCCATCAACACCAGTGCCGAATGCGGAACCAGCCCTGTTTCACACGACTTCTCCACCGCCTTTGCAACAACACCCGACTCTAGCTATCTACGCACCACCTCTCGATGCAAAAGCTCTCACCAACCAACCTTTTTCTGCTATAAAGAGAAGAGAGAAGAGAGAGTTGAGGATTGAATCCATTCCTTGAGCCAGTGTGGACGTGAGTGAAAAGGAGAGAGAAAGAGGATCTCGGCTTGTTGCTGGACGTGGAGTAGAGTAAAGAGAGTGGCTGGGAGATTCAAGGAGGTAGGAGATGTGGAAGAAAAGAAAGAGAGAGATTGGAAAGAAATCAAAAGGATGTGCTTCTTATCAATTATAATTTTCTTCTTTCCATCTGAATCTATGTTACTTTCCATGAATTTTTAATTTCTTAGCTGGGGCTGAGATGAAGCCCCTAATTTGAATGATTCTTGTTATTTATTGATTTCATCTAGAATTGATTGATTTATTTCTTTCTCTATTGTGATTAAATGAAAACTCCATACCTCTCCAATCTATGAGCTTAACAAAAGTCTAGATGTGGATGTTGTTTGGAATCTTATTCTAGGTGTGCTTGTGTCTGACCATGAACAAGTTTCCCTACAGAGAAAGAAATAGGAATTCACATCTATTCATGCCTGAACATGGATGGAAAGATGTGATCCTTGAGATTTTTTCCCAATTTCATCTATGCATGCATTAGGGATAATTGATGTTAAGGGGAAAATCACTTGTGCTTCAATGGAATTATACATCTTGTGTGCCTGACCAAGGACAGATTTTGCTTTATTTATTGAATGTATATCAATCTGAATTAGGGTAAATCAACAAGTTAAAACAAGGGTTAGGATAATTAGGGGTGGATTCAAAAGTCCTAGTGTTCTCCTTGAGTGAATTTTCCGTCTTGTTGTCAGTTATTTTCATTGATCTTTGTTAGTTTACTTAATAATTAGCTAAACTATTTGTTGGATTAATTAAGAAGAATTATAAAATTCGAATTGTGACAACCAGACCTCGTTGGAACGATCTCATAATACGTACCATGTCTACACCTGATTCATATACTTGCGAGTTTAAAATCAATTTAAATCAGGTTGGTTTAAATAAAACATCAAGTTTTTGGCGCCGTTGCCAGGGACTGTTTTGGTCCAATTGGATTTAGAATTCTCTCTTATCATAATTCATAGCCCTAGGATTTTTCTCACATCATTTCATAAATTTTGTGAAACTTAATTTATTTTTGTCTTTATTTTCTACAGGAATTGAGGACGGAAGCTGAAAAAGAAAAAAAATTGTCTTCAAAGTGGAGGAGCTCCTAATTCTTCGGAAATCAATCGTCTCCTTTTCCAGGTTCTTTCTTCCAATTCTTGTTTGCATAGTTTCATCTTGTTTGTAGGAATTCACGATTTTTAGCTCTAGTTTTATTTCTCTTAGGTTGCATCTTAGTTTAGCTTTCTTTCCTACATTGCAATAACTCAGTTTATGCTAGGACGTTGATCTCTGAACATAGAACTAACACCTTTTGATCTTGAAATAGAAAGAACATTTCATAGAAGATTGAGAAACATCATATTTGAAATGGCAGACGAGAATGGAATTAAAGCTCTTAGAGATTATTCAGCTCCTGTCCAATTTAATGCACCTTCATGCATAGTATTGCCAGCCACCACGGCAACACACTTTGAACTTAAACCTGGGGTCATACAATTGTTGTCATCCTTCTATGGTTTAGATAAGGGGAATCCATATCATCATGTGAAAGAATTTCTAGACATTTGCTCTACCTTTAGGTTCCAAATATTTTCAGATGATTCGATCCGTTTGTGCCTTTTTTATTTTTCTTTGAAGGATAAGGCGAAAGCATGGTTAAATTCTCTAGAAGTTGGGTCTATCACTACATGGGACCAACTGTCTAAGAAGTTCTTAAACAAGTTCTTCCCTGTTCACAAAGCTAATGCTCTCTGCAGAGAAATAACTAATTTCACACAAAAAGAGGGTGAGCACTTTCATGAATGTTGGGAAAGATGGAAGGACTTGCTTCTTAAATGTCCACACCATAGTTTTGAGAAGTGGCAACAGGTTCAATACTTCTATGACGGTCGGACACCCCAAAACTGTAAGACCCGTATCCTAGACCGTACCGTTACGTAGGTTCCCACGGTCTTCTTGTCAAATTCCAGTAACCTTCGACCCTTAACCAGCGTTGCACGCGACCTTGATTAACACGTCATTAATCTGATTCGACTCAACCCAAGACTTGTGCCATTGCGACCGCACCGTCGCCGCGGTTCCGATGTTGGGACTCGCGCACTGAGGCGATACTCTGGCCAGGAGATGTGGGCCAGCGTTCGGTGTGAGGAAAAAGCTGCGCGTTGCGAAACCCAAGAGAATCTCAACGAGATGTCACATCAATCAACCATCAATCAATCCCATCAAGTCAAGTACACATCACTTCACACTCTTCCCCAAGCAACCCCCAAAGTCAAAAAGACTCTTATAAACCCATACCTTCCTTACACCAAAAGCCACAAAAGTCAAAAAGGCTCTTACACACATCCATCAATCCATCAACCATCATTCTCTCTCTCTTTACAAGTCTCTCTCCCCTTCATTTTCAAACCCATCCCAAGCAACCCAAAACCTCTCACACGTCCAAGCCTCTCCCACCTCTCCCAAGCAACAAGTGTGGTCCACCTCTTCCTACCCTTCCATCTTCCATCTCAACCATCCAAACCTCATCTCCTCCGTCGGAATCGAAGCTAAGGAGCTAAGGAAGCCTTGGGTGCAAGTAGAAGAACCGGTGGGTGATTTTTGGATTCTTGTTTTCATCCATTTGTTTGATGTAAGGGCCACATGTAGTGGGACCCACCTTGATGTAGTTTTTGTACCAAAGAGGGACCCATAGTGGCGGGGCCCCTCCATCTTTGCCGGTGACTATCTCTTTCTTTCTCTCTCTTTCTATGATCATGGCCCACCTATGATGTATGTATTTTAACCATGTCGTCCATCGAGTGGCCCACATGGAAGTCCGTTTGGACGGGCCCAAATGAAGGAAGACACCAATATCAGTTTGATCCAAGAGTGTGGCCCACCTGACGTGGGGCCACCGTGTTGGGAAAGGCCATCCAAACCATCCATTCATGTGGGGTTTACTTGATAGGTGAGCCCCTTTCACCCAGGCCGTCCCTGGACGCTGCCAGCTACTTTAACGCACACACAGGTACTTATATGTGTATATACAATACATACAGTATATATTCCATATATTATATATTATATAATATCATATATTAATGGGTGGGCCACTGCTCGTGGGACCCACCTTCTGGCAGCTCTGTCCAACTATCCGGTGGGACCCAACACTTCACGAGGTGTGTGGACCACACGTGGTTTATGGGTCTTACCACGCTGTCCACCCATTTCTTTTATTTCTGGGACGTCCATGTATGGACGGCCAGCAGCAGAGCATTGCGCCTCTTGGCGTCAACATCCAAGCCATCTAGATGGTGGGACCCATCTGCCATTTGACGTCAACAGTTTTTGTGGGTCCCACGTGTGATCCGGACCGTCCAGACGGTGGGACCCAGATCCATGGCTCAATGGTAGGCGGAGTGAAAAATACCTCATTTCAACGCTGAGGTCTCGCCATCCATCCCTACTGGCGGTGGCAACAGTGAAGTGTCAGCGGACGTGGGTCCTGGGGACCATCCTAGCCACACCGTCCATCCACTCCGTGGGCCACACCATATCACTGGTGTTTAATCCAGACCGTCCACCGTCTTTAGACAGTGGGACCCACCCCACGTGTGGGGATAACACCATGATGCATGTTTTTATCCAGGCCGTCCAAGGCCTAGACGGTTGTTTCATAAAGTATATATTATATTATATAATATATATTAATATCATATATGATATGGTGGTGGGCCCTACGTGGGACCCACCTCTGTGGTGTTGCCAGAGGAAAAAAAAAAAGAAAAAGAAGAAAGAAAGAAAGAAAGAAAAAGACAAAGGAGAGGGGCACATGGCACCCTCTCTCTACACCTCTCTCTCCCTCTGACGCTTTCTCTCTCTCTACACCTCTCTCTCCCTCTGACGCTTTCTCTCTCCCTCTACACCTCTCTCTCTCTAACTCTCTCTCTCTCTCTCTAACTCTCTCTCCCTGACGCTCTCTCTCTAACTCTCTCTCTCTCACTCTCTCTCTGACGCTTTCTCTCCCTCACTCTCTCTCTCTGACTCTTTCTCTCTCTAGCTCTCTCTATATCTCTCTATCTCTCTACCCTTCTTTTCACGTCTAGGAACCTGTGGGTCCCACCACAATGCACATGTGATCCGACGGCGGGACCCACCCTAAATGTAGGTGTCTTATCCCTCTAGCATGGGCTCAATGATGTATGTGCTCTATCGACACCGTCCGCTATTCGAACGGCGGGGCCCACCATTATGCATGTGTTGCATTCATACCATCTACCATTTATAAGATCATTTTATGGCATAGGAAAATGGGCGAAACAGATTTAAAGTGCGAGTGGGCCCCACCATTTAAATAGTAGACCGTGGCATCCACCGTTCGAAAAGCTTCCATGGGCCGCCATAGTCCCCAATGCGTTTTTACTTTATTTATTTCTTTTTTAGCTTGTGAATAGGTCGGATCTCAAAAATTATATGAGGGTGGGCCCAATTTGATCTACCTGAGGCCATTTGACTCGGCCTAATTGTTTTGGCCCAAATGATTCAGCCCATTCGACTCGGCCCATATGTTTAGGCCCATCTTGATGTAGTTATGGCCCATCCGTTGAGGCCCACCTTGATATACATGAAGCCATGTTAGGAGGCCCATTCGATGTAACTAAGGCCCATGGGTTGAGGCCCAATAGGATGTACACAAGTCCATTACAATGTGTAACCATACCATGGTTTGAGTAAAGATGTTTATGGCAGTCGTGCCTTGGGGAGCAATGTTGGTTTGACGTCCACACTGTGCAAATAATGTTGGTTAGATGTCCGCATTATAATTCTCCCTAGGGCCCATTGTTAGGCCCATACTTGTAGGCCGTCTAGGCCCATCTTCGTTATGAACAACATCCATCACCGTATAACATGTTTAGTATAGTTCCATGATTCATGATCATATGCATCATATGTATGCTTGATATGAGAAGTGACTGATCATAGCATATGCCTTAGGGTAGATTGTTTAGGGGCTCCCGGATAGGCGGTGTTGCCCCACATGAGCGCACGGTACGCGCAGGATTGCTGCATGACTGGATAGTGTGATTCATGCATTTCGCATTGTGTGACATGGTTACCGTACGCCCTAGCGACATCAGGGTCGTAGCCGCCACAGGCATATCGTGGTTGGCAGGATTGGATACCGAAAATCTTGTTCTACATGGGGTGCTATAGATATCCCTGGGTGAAAGTCCCTAAACCCTTATGGTACCAAGAGGTTGCTCCAACGTCTAGACCAAGTGGGTGCAGGAGCGCCAAGTGCCGATTACCAGACAGCTACGCTTTCCACTATGTCGTGGTCGGTTGGAAGGGGGTGCATCCTTACCCGCCCGAGAGGAGGGGGCAATGCTAGGCTGAGTTTGACTAGCTCGAGGAATGGGTCCGCTATCGACGAGCCGCGCACGATATTGGCAGGCGGGTAGTGAGGTCTCTTCCACTTACCTTATTGCGCGCGATGGGGCGGCAATCTGGTTTAGAGTGTACCAGACCCCGGTGGTATCCCAGATTTTAAGTTGTACTGATATGTGGACTTAGATGAGGATTTGTATGCTTGAGTTGCATTTCACATCGCATGGCCTTGGTATGGCCGACATCTTTCATGCCTTGCATTACATAGCCTTGTTACGGCTAGTAGTATTCATGGATTCATCAGCATGTTCCTCATTACTCTGATACTGCATGTCTGCATTACTACCTTGCGCACACACTTTCACCACCCTCTAAGCTTTCTATAAGCTTATGCACGACCATTGCGTGCAGGTGACGCGAGGACGCAGCAACACTGAGGCAGGAGCGTAGAGCAGATCTTTTGGAGCTTTTTGTCCATTCTCATTGTATTTCCCTTTATGCTCATTGTACTTGTAAAGTTTTTCATCATAGTGGAAATGTGATGGAGTTTTTGGTTGTTGTTTATGGGTTATGCCTTTGCTTATGCTTATTACAAATTAAACTAATGTTGAAAATCCTCCTTGTAGCACCCAGGATCGAAACCTGGTGTATGGGCGCTGGGAGCCGAGAATGGGGTTCTACGGAGGCTGTCGGCGCCGGATTCGGCGATCAGGAATTTTGTGAGCCCTGTTTCCGAGTTTAAGGCGTGACAAAAACCATCGCATGGGTGATGCCACCAGTGGAGGGTCATTCATAACCAAAAGTTATGTCAAAGCGTGAAATTTCTTTGAAATCTTGTGTGAAAACTCCCAGTAATGGGACTATTCAAATAGAGGTGAAAGAAGTCCTCAACCACAGAAGAAAGGAGGTATATATGAGATAGGAGTCATGGCAGATCTTTATACTAAGATTGATAGCCTGCCAAAGAAAGTTAATGCTTTGATGTTAAATAATGGACCTCCACAAACAACTCAAATCAAGTCTGTGCCATATGTTCCAGTCCCGCCCATCCTACACAGTCTTGTCCATCTAGTGCAGAATTTCAGAATTTCTCTCTGAACAAGTGCATGCTATGAACACTTTTCAGAGAACTGGGAATGATCCTTACTCAGACACCTACAACCCAGGGTGGTCTAGACATCCAAATTTTTCTTGGGCAAAAGGACCACAACAAGGAGGACCATCTGGAAATCCTCCTATGCAACCTTACCCACAAGTTGGCAGTCAACAACTTCAACAGTTTCCACAATATCAACAACTTCCTGCACAATCAAGGAAACCATCTCTTGAAGATACACTCAATCTGTTTATGCAGAGTTCTCTTCAATTTCAAAAAGATGTCCAACAAACTTTACAAGCCAATCAACAAAGCTTACATGCAAATGCACAATCCATTGCCAAGCTAGAAGTACGGTTGGGTTAACTTGTTGCCACATTGAGTGAGAGAGAGAAGGGCAAGTTCCCTAGCCAACCCGTGGCAAATCCTAAAGGACAGTTTGAGATTGGCTCTAATTCAAACCAAGAACAATATCATGAACAAGCCAAATCAATTAGTGCCCTTAGGTCCGACAAACATATCGAGAACAAAGTAGAGATGCCTAGGAAAGAATTAAATTCCAAATCGAAAGACCAAAATGAAGCGGAGAGACATACTAGTGCATCCAAAGTCCAAAAGTACTCTGACTCTCAAGGAACCACTCCTGTGCCATCCTATGTGCCAAAAGCACCTTTTCCTCAACGTCTGACACCAGTTAAGAAAGGAAACAACTCTAATGATATATTGGAGATGTTTAAGCAAGTGCAAATTAACATTCCGTTGCTTGATGCTATCAAGCAAGTCCCTGCTTACGTTAAGTTTCTTAAAGATTTATGCACTCAAAAGCATAAGCTGAATGTTCACAAGAAGGTCTTCCTTGTGGAGCAATTCAGCTCCATGATTCAACACAACACACCTCTTAAATTTAGGGATCTAGGAGCTCCCACCATTTCCTGTGTCATCGGAGATCATAAGATTGAGAAGGCATTGCTTGATTTAAGTGTGAGCGTTAATTTGTTGCCATATTCTACATATGAGTAACTAGGACTTGGTGAACTGAAATAAACTAAAGTAACACTCCAACTAGCTGATAGATCTATCAAAGTGTCCCATGGTGTTATTGAGGATGTGCTAATCGACGTTGATAAGTTTTATTTTCCAGTGGATTTCATCGTTCTAGATACTCAGCCTGTTCAGAATCCTATTAGTCAAATCCCGGTTATCCTAGGACATCCATTCTTGGCCACATCCAATGCTATCATAAATTGTAGGAATGGAATTATGAAGTTGTATTTTAGTAACATGAAGATTAAACTCAATGTTTTTAATGCTGGACAACAACCGGCAGACTCGGATGATATATTTGAAGTGAACATGATTAACACTCTAGTGCATGACTCTTTCCTTAAATCTTCCGAAGACGCTCTTGAGACTTGTTTAACACATTTTGGCTTAGATTTTGACATAGAAAGTTCCATCCAAGAAGTCAATGCATTGCTTGACTCTAATCCTGTAATGGATACTATAAAATGGAAAGCTAAAGTAGAACTTCTTCCACCATCTGAGTCTAAACTGTTCCTGTTTATTGAGAAACCACCCAAACTTGACCTTAAACTCTCATGTATGCATTTTTAGGTCCTTCTGAAACCTTGCCTTTCATCATAGCTTCTAACCTTGATGAGGAACAGGAGGGTAAGTTGCTTAATGTTCTTAGAGAATATAAGGCAGTTATTCGGTGGACAATAGCAGACATAAAGGGAATAAGCCCCACTATGTGTATGTATCATATTCATCTTGAAGAAAATGCAAAAACGTCGCGTGAAATGCAAAGGAGGCTTAACCCTAACATGAAAGAGGTCGTTCGAGCGGAGGAGCTTAAATTGTTAGATGTTGGTATCATTTACCCCATTTCAGATAGCACGTGGGTTAGCCCAGTTCAAGTTGTTCCCAAAAAGTTTGGGATTACGGTGAACAAAAATGACAATAATGAATTAGTGACAACCCGTGTGACTACGGGTTGGCGAGTTTGTATTGATTACCGTAAACTGAACCTGGTTACAAGGAAGGATCACTTTCCTCTTCCTTTCATAGACCAGATGCTTAAGAGATTGGAAGGGTATAGCTATTATTGTTTCCTGGATGGTTATTCCGGGTATCATCAGATTCCCATTGCTCCCGAGGATCAAGAAAAAAACCACATTTACATGCCCTTTTGGTACATATGCCTATCGGCGTAGGCCATTTGGGTTGTGTAATGCACCTGCTACTTTTCAACGATGCATGATGAATATTTTTTCAAACATGGTTGAGCATTTCCTTGAGGTTTTCATGGATGATTTTTCAATTTTGGCTCTTCATTTGATGAATGTTTATACCATCTATCTCTTATCTTAGAAAAGTGTAAAAAAAATGAACCTGGTATTGAATTGGGAAAAGTGTCATTTTATGGTTGAAAAAGGGATTGTACTCGGGCATGTTGTTTCAAGTAAAGGCATTGAAGTTGATAAGGCCAAGATTGATCTAATTTATAGTCTTCCTCCACTTAGATCGGTGAAGGAGATTAAATCGTTCTTAGGGTATGCAGGATTCTACGGGAGATTCATTAAGGATTTTAGCAAAATTTCTCTACTCTTATGCAATTTATTAGTTAAAGATGTTGCATTTGTCCTTAATGATGATTATTAGAAAGCTTTTGATAAGTTAAAGCATTTATTAACTTCAGCTCCAATCATCCAATCACCTAATTGGAGTTTACCTTTTGAGCTTGTAGGATGCTTCTGATTATGCTGTTGCACTACGCGAAAACAGCGAAAACAGGACGGTCCAAAACTGCCTCAAATGACCAAAAAGGACGGTCATGGACCGTCGCATAGGCCGTCAAATTTTGACGTGTCCTATTACTTAAAGGATGGTTGAAAACCATCATTCTTATTAACGAAAAAAAGACGGTCATGGACTGTCCTAAAAAAGGACGGTCATGGACCGTCCTTAAAATGGACTGTCATGGACCGTCTCTTATGAGCCTAAAAAGGACGGCCATGGACCTCCTTTAAAAGGACTATCATGAACTGTCCTTAAAAAGGACTGTCATGGACCATCTCTTATGAGCCTTCGACGGACAGCCATGGACCGTCTTTAAAAAGGACTATCATGGACCGTCTCTTATGAGCCTTAAAAGGACGGTCATGGACTATCCTTTTAAAGAACAGTCATGGACCATCCTTTAAAAGGACTGCTATGGGCCGTCTCTTATGACCCTTAAAGGACATTTTCAAATTTGAACTATTACAGTATTCTTCCTGATATACACCTGTTATACAATATATTTCATCACATTCACATTCACATCCATCTAAACCCAAACTACGTAAATCCATTCAAACATAAACTACATCCATCCAAACATAAACAATCTTATCCACATTACATTCATCCACGCATAATCCATATAAGTTTAACTTTATAAGTAAAAAAAAAAAAGGAAAAAAATCAGCAACAATTTTCTTTTCGTGTCTTTCATCTAATAAAAAAATATTCAACTAACAAAACATTATAATTCAAAATCATGAAGAATTGCAGAAACTTCAACCAAAAAAGTGGACACTTTTTTAAAATAAAACTGATCATTAAAATAAAACTAATACGAGCAAATAATGCAAAAAAGTGTTTCAATTAATAGAAACAACAACAAAAATTAAAGCTTAGTAAAAAGGGGCATGTGTTAAAAGGGATACATTCTTGTTTGTTGCCATGTGATTGGGCTACATTATTACATCAATCGGGTTTGGGTTCGGGATCGAGTTTAGCTTTGGGTTTTCAAGTTTAGGTTTAGGTTAGGGAGTTGAGATTAGGATTAAGTGTAGGTCTAAGTTTAGGGATTTGAGAATACATTCAGGTTTTAGTTTTAGGTTTAGGTTTAGGTTTTGTTTTTAAGTTTAGGTTAAGGTTTAGGTTTAGGTTAAGGCTTAGGTTTAAGGAATTGAGAATAGGTTAAGGTTTAGGTTTAAGAAATCGGGTCTGGTTCGTGATCAGGTTTGGGTTTTCAAGTTCAGGTTTAGGTTTAGGTTAGGGAGTTGAGATTAAGATTAGGTGTAGGTTTAGGTTTAGGGATTTGAGAATACATTTAGGTTTTATGTTTAGGTTTTGGTTTTAGGTTATTGGTTAAGGTTTAGGTTTTAGGTCTAGGTTAAGGTAAGGTTATAGGTTATAAGTTTAAGTTATAGGTTATAGGTTAAGGTTTTAGGTCTTATAAGCTATAGGTTTAGGGAATTGAGAATATGTTAAGGTTTACGTTTAGGAAATTGGGTTCGGGTTAGGGATCGGGTTGAGGTTTGGGTTTTCAAGTTTATGTTTAGGTTTAGGTTAGGGAGTTGAGATTAGGATTAGGTGTAGGTTTAGGCTTAGGGATTTGAGAATACATTTAGGTTTTAGGTTATTGGTTAAGGTTTAGGTTTTAGGTTTAGGTTAAGGTAAGGTTATAGGTTATAAGTTTAGGTTATAGGTTATAGGTTAACGTTTTAGCTCATAGGTTTTGGTTTTAAGGTTATAGGTTTAGGTTACGGTTAAGGTTTTATGTAACATCCCGGATTTTTGCCAACCTGGAATTAAACGTCCTTAGGCGATGGGTCAATCCTAACACAGGTTTAACTTCCCAAACGCTCAATTAAAGCCTCAAATCCCCTTTTTAAACCATTTTCTTCACAAATCCCACCCTTCACTACCTTGTGCTTTCAATTTTTCAAAGCACTTTCGCCCTAGACACTATCTTAAACTAGCTAAGTAGTAAAACTTGGATCACTTTATATACAAACTGTAAAGGCCTAAGTACCATCTCAACCAGAAAACAATTAGGATTAAATCCTTTAGAAATTTAACAAAGTTAACTAAGTGCAAAACTCGATTAGCCATGAAATCCGTTGGGATCGTTTTAAATACGATCAGCAAGACCCAAAACTTGCAAAATCAGTGACTCTAGGTTACCCTAAAGTTTAGAACCAAACTCATTTCCCGGCTACTCTCGGGAATGACTTGAAACTTCGTATTAGGTCTAGACCGTACATCGAAAGTCCGATTAGCACGAAGTTAAGGAACTAGGACCGCCTCACTGGGCTTGACAATCATCTCAAAAATCAGGTCCAGCCGATGTCCCACGGCCATTCGTTTGGATCCGGAGCGAGGGAGTGTGAAAAACACTATTCCCTTTACAAAATAAATATCTGGAATAGTGATCTGGCACCGTTCGCTTGCGCATCAGTATTAAGCAACCAGACCGTCAGAATCAGACTAAATTACACCCTCGGATTAAGAAAAACTTCAGGAACATTTACATGTGCTTGGAATTTCGGATCGTGGCCCACTGACCGTTGATCTGAAAGTGCTCCGCCACGTGCGATCTGGAAATCCGATCGAGTCGAAAACGTAATCCCATATAGATCCATGTGTGGTGAGCTTAAGTCTGACGTTTGACTCAATGAGGGCCACCAGAACCTCTCTTTTGCGCTGGAAAAGTGACGAAATACATATATTAGCAGTAACCCTTGAACAGGGTCTATTTCGGTGAGTTTTGAGACTATATAAGGCCCTCTCTCATGGCAGCCATACGAATTTGGGATTTGAGAGAGGGAAAAGAGAGAGAAAGTGAGGGAGATGTGGGAGAATCTCCCTGCCGTCCTTCCCTGCCGCTCCACGAGCTCTACTGCTCCGTTCTAATCGCTTTCCCGGCGATTCCAGCTCCGTTTCTAGGTAAGAAACCCTAACCCTAATCTGTTTTGGGGTTTAGACTATTGTAGGTTGTAAAATAGCTAACCTATTTCGTTCTATAGGTTGCCAAACTGCCGAATACGGAAGCTTAACAAACCTATCAACTCCGTTACGATTCTACGACAAAAGGTGTGGACTTTAGGTGTATAGGTTGTGGTTTTCAACGCTTTCAATGTCAGATAATGATAGATTCATGATCTGCATGCAATTGCACATGTACAAAGTGCTGTCTGTTTTCCGTTTCGATTAAAGATGAAAAATATGGAATTCTACATACTCTATGTATTTGTAGAAAGTACGGTATACGTATTTTTTTTGGAAATGTGTTTGACATGTTTATTTGTTGTATGGATATACGATCTATGGGTAAAATACTTATTTGGTGAAAGGATTCGCCTAAATACATGTTTTACTTATATACACTATGTATGTTGAAATTGCGTATTCTAGAAAATACTGTATACGTATAAATTTTGGAGATGTATTTATCGTGATTATTTGCTGTAATAATATGTTATACATGGATAAAATACTCGCTTGGCTAAGGGATAGCCCTAATACATGTTTTGCTAACATGCACCTTGTATGTTGTAATAGTGTATTCTAAGTGTTTGTGAAAATGACTGAATGAGTATGGAATTCTCATTCATGCTCGCCATGACTAATTGTCATGGATTCATGATTTATATATTGGCGATGCTTGTGAAGCAGAGCCGGACTACTTCTGTGATGATAAGAGGAAATCTCCTATCTGTATCTCTCTGGCAGGTCAATGAAGACTGATGTTGTATTAACGGGGCTATGGTACATGGGATTGGAGGCATTACACTTCCTCACATTTGGTACATTTTAGAACTGCACTTGTATTTATTTAACCTAGTAATGTTATCACACTCTGGAGACTCATCATAGGTTATATATTTTATCTATCTATCATAGTCTTCCGCTTGCAAACTTAACTGTCTCTGGAGTATGATATGCTGTTTTGGCTTAATCTCACTCATGTTCAATGCACGAATACAGTCAACATTCAATCATCATTCATTTTGTTGCATAAGTGATGTTCTGGAACTCGGGAGTTGAGTTTATGCTCGACCTCCGATTTTCAGGGCGTTACAAGATGGTATCAGAGCATGATTTGGATTAAACCGGACCTGGGTTATGGTCACACGACGCACACTGACGCACTCTGACTTAGGAGGGAGCGACGGAACATAGAAACAGTCATAGGTATCCCGATTTCGCCAATTGGCGAAGTTCATTGAAAACGAACGTCGAAATCGAGTATGTATTCAACCATGGTCGCACGGGTCGACCTTAAAACATTTCTACGTTGTCTAGTGAAGGGTCTAGATCACAATCCACCTCATCCCAATCATTAAGAATCAGTAAAATGTGCGATAAACGTGATGAGGATAACTACTCTGAATCCTTGGAGCTTCTCTGGACTTCTCGAATCTACAAGAGGAGAAAGCAGAAAATAGAAATAAATTGTAATAAATTCGAAACTGATTAATGAATGACTAAAATAAAATGAGTTCACAACCCTTTAAATAAGGATACCAGGTAATGGGAAAGAAGTCAGGAACAAACTACAACTAAAACTCCTAGAATTCGCGACTTACTATGGGTCGTGATGTCTACTAGTGGGTAAAGTTTTCGGTCAAAAATAGTAAGTGTCCTATTTGACTTCACCAAACCGTTCTCCTAATTATTCTAAGCTCTTTACACGATGAGCGTAACTCCTAAAGCCCAACAGATGAAGAGTAATTAAACTAAAACTACCATTTTTAGCAAAACGAAATTGAAGCGGGGAAATAACCATCAATCGGAGGGTTTTCTTGTAATTTTGGGCTGCGCAACCCAGCATAGCAGGGTTGGTTGGCTTCATTAGCTCGTTATACCCCAAATTCATATATTTTACGTCAGATAACTCATTCCGGATTGCAAGTTACGTCTGATTATCCCGAAACTACCCGAAATGGAGCGAATCGGATTCGGGGGCCTCCCCACTTAAATCCCATGGGACCTAGGGTCGAACAAGGGTGCATTTGGCACCTTGGGACCACAGAGAACACGGCCCCACCACGGCGGCACGGTTCCGACCAAGGTGGACCGCGGCGGAGCCGCGGTTCCGGCCGTGGACCGCGGTCAGGTGGGCCCTCTGGTGTGGGGCCGGGGCTGGGGTTGGTCGGCCCGACCTCCCCTACCCCTTGGCACGTGCGGTTTTGGCTGGGGTTTGGGATTTTTAGGTCTGGAGCCCCCCTCTCTCTCAAACGCCCCTCCAATCTCTCTTTTCCTCCTATTCTTGCTGTTTTCTCTTCAAATCGCCACTCCAATCGTCTCATTTCCCATTTTTGGTCACACCCACTCCCTTCCATCGTTTACAGCCACACCTATTCCATCGTTTACAGCCACACCTACCTTCTACCCTCTTCGTTTCTCTCATTTGGACGCCTACACGCCCCCTTGAAGCTCTAAAATCGTGCAAGCTCCCTAAGCCATCCTACTTTTCCATTTTCCTTCTCCATTCACTGTCTTTGGGGCCTTTACAACATCTGTTGAGGATCATATCTGTGGAGAACCAAACCTCCATCCCTTACTCTCTCTCTCCCCTTCACTTTTCATTGAATTTCCATGGCCCTATTCGAATTAGTTATGGCCATTTTTGCACTTTCCAACACATGGCTCATTTTCCAAAGCCTATAAAATTAATTTTTATCCCACCCACCCTCCTACCAACCATGTCACTCCCAATCCCGAGGTAGGATTAGTAATGCGGTCCCATTTAATATAACTTAAGACTACTGGCAAAATAGTGTTGAAGTGATAAAGTCCCTTGATATACATTAACCCACCGCACTCTGATAGCTTAAGCTTTTTGTGTAAATGGTTGTTTGACAAATAGACCCTTAGAGTTTTGGACCTAGGGCGGTACTCCTAGTTTTTGACAGACCTGATCTTATAGGAAATCTAACAAATTAATAATGTGAGCCTTAGGATCCTTTTAGCTGGTATGAGCATATGTGAAATGCTCGGGCGTAGTTAAATTCAACTACAGGCAACTCAGTTCCAATTAGACAACTTTGACCCCTAAGTGACAAAAACCCCTTGGTAGAATTAGGCATCTTGCCTCAAACTCACACCTGCCCCTGACATCAACCACATTACCCATCATTTTTAGCTCCTCTCGATCCCCATAGGTATCAATGCCATCGTACACATCGTCGATGAAAGGCAGACCAATGTATTTCCCACTTCATGTCAAGGATAGGTTATAAATTACACCTTGTTCCGACATACGGATCAGGGCATAGCTCTTGAGCCTTGAGGGTGAAACTAAAATTTTAAGGGGGGTAGAACATTATGAGCCAAATCTATTTAGGTCACCTGATATGCCTCTTTGATTTGGGTGGCGCAGCGGAAACGCGGTAGACCCTACCCCACTGGCCCAGGATCGAAACGGTGCTCGTTGAATACGAACATTATAGAAGCCCTAGCCTGCCCTACTATGAGAAACCGTTTTAGGATGATCTAGTAAGATTTGATTCACCATTTCCTTGGACATAGATAATAATGAGGACTCTCTTAGACTAAGACCTAAAGGGCAACCTTAGAATAAACAATTTGAGCCTTTCAATGATGGACATTCCCTACTCTTAGAGAGTGATCGGACTACGGAGTTACTGAAATATACAACTGCGAAGTTTTCGCGGCTTGACCCAATTCCCAATCCTGGGTGACTACCGATGGACTCTCTGCTGACGAGCGGACGACCAGGATCCACCAGGATTCGGAAGGGATACGATGAGCTTCCTACCCTGGACCGGTAGACGATCGATGTATCGGGATCGAGCCCACTATTACCGTCTCTCCGTGTTAGTCAAACAATGAAAACAGCTATCTTACTCTAAATTGTTGGGAATTGTCGTCGAGACTCCAAATAGGTAAAGAAATAAATGGTAGCAAACCATCAGGATTTGAGAAATGGATAAAGAATTAAGTTTTAAGGGGGGTAGACTAAAATGAACCAGCTGGTATATACCCTACCACGCGTGGAAACTTGGAATCAAAAAGTCTTAGGCGAATGAAATAATAGAAATCTTCCCTTATTACCCTTAGCCAATTTCGGGGACGAAATTTTGTTTTAAGGGGGGTAGATTGTAACATCCCGGATTTTTGCCAACCTGGAATTAGACGTCCTTAGGCGATGGGTCAATCCTAACACAGGTTTAACTTCCCAAACGCTCAATTAAAGCCTCAAATCCCTTTTTAAACCATCTTCTTCACAAATCCCACCCTTCACTACCTTGTGCTTTCAATTTTTCAAAGCACTTTCGCCCTAGACACTATCTTAAACTAGCTAAGTAGTAAAACATGGATCACTTTATATACAAACTGTAAAGGCCTAAGTACCATCTCAACCAGAAAACAATTAGGAATAAATCCTTTAGAAATTTAACAAAGTTAACTAAGTGCAAAACTCGATTAGCCATGAAATCCGTTGGGATCGTTTTAAATACGATCAGCAAGACCCAAAACTTGTAAAATCAGTGACTCTAGGTTACCCTAAAGTTTAGAACCAAACTCATTTCCCGGCTACTCTTGGGAATGACTTGAAACTTCATATTAGGTCTAGACCACACATCGAAAGTCCGATTAGCACGAAGTTAAGGAACTAGGACCGCCTCACTAGGCTTGACAATCATCTCAAAAATCAGGTCCATCCGATGTCCCACGGCCATTCGTTTGGATCCGGAGCGAGGGAGTGTGAAAAACAGTATTCCCTTTACAAAATAAATATCTGGAATAGTGATCTGGCACCGTTCGCTTGCGCATCAGTATTAAGCAACCAGACCGTCAGAATCAGACCAAATTACACCCTCGGATTAAGAAAAATTTCAGGAACATTTACATGTGCTTGGAATTTCGGATCGTGGCCCACTGACCGTTGATCTGAAAGTGCTCCGCCACGTGCGATCTGGAAATCCGATCGAGTCGAAAACGTAATCCCACATAGATCCATGTGTGGTGAGCTTAAGTCTGACGTTTGACTCAAGGAGGGCCACCAGAACCTCTCTTTTGTGCTGGAAAAGTGACGAAATACCTATATTAGCAGTAACCCTTGAATAGGAGTCTATTTCGGTGAGTTTTGAGACTATGTAAGGACCTTAAACCCTCTCTCATGGCAGCCATACGAATTTGGGATTTGAGAGAGGGAAAAGAGAGAGAGTGAGGGAGATGTGGGAGAATCTCCCTGTCGTCCTTCCCTGCCGCTCCACAAGCTCTACTTCTCCGTTCTAATCACTTTTCCGGCGATTCCAGCTCCGTTTCTAGGTAAGAAACCCTAACCCTAATCTGTTTTGGGGTTTAGACTGTTGTAGGTTGTGAAATAGCTAACATATTTCGTTCTATAGGTGTAACGCCCTGAAAATCGGGGGTCGAGCATAAACTCAACTCCCGAGTTCCAGAACATCACTTATGCAACAAAATGAATGATGATTGAATGTTGACTGTATTCGTGCATTGAACATGAGTGAGATTAAGCCAAAACAGCATATCATACTCCAGAGACAGTTAAGTTTGCAAGCGGAAGACTATGATAGATAGATAAAATATATAACCTATGATGAGTCTCCAGAGTGTGATAACATTACCAGGTTAAATAAATACAAGTGCAGTTCTAAAATGTACCAAATGTGAGGAAGTGTAATGTCTTCCATCCCAAGAACCATAACCCCGTCAATACAATACCAGGTCTTCATTGGCCTGCCAGAAAATTACATGTAGGAGAACTCCTCCTCTACATCATAGAAGTCCGGCTCTGCTTCATAAGCATCGCCATCACCTGAAACTCAACAAATCTGGTGGGTGTTCGGAACACCGTCCCGTAACGTGGGAGTGAGTGATCAACTCAGTGGAACAGTAAAGCATATGTTAACATGTTATCAATTCAATCAAGCAGTAATGATAAAGCAGTACAAATCAAACATTTCTAACTACTCTTATTAAGTGCGAAAATGAAATGACATGATGCTGTATGCCCTTGCCAAACCACCCTCAAGCGACATCATCTTACGTTCGCGAATGCTTACTCCCTCAGTGCGCCACATCTACAAAGCACATGCGGTGCGATGATGCTCATGATTACCAAGTTATTATTAGTCCATTTCAACCAGCAGTATTGGGAAACTAAGGTACCTCCCTTGTATCATTCCCAAACATGATCCATTCTAGGGTCGTCAATCCTAGTTAATCTCATACGATATTATGGTTTGAGAAGCGTAGTGAAGGCATCGCAAAGGGCTCGTCACCCATCAGCGCGGATACAGATCTCACCGTATGCGGCTCAATTAGGATTAAATCCTTTAGAAATTTAACAAAGTTAACTAAGTGCAAAACTCGATTAGCCATGAAATCCGTTGGGATCGCTTTAAATACGATCAGCAAGACCTAAAACTTGTAAAATCAGTGACTCTAGGTTACCCTAAAGTTTAGAACCAAACTCATTTCCCGGCTACTCTCGGGAATGACTTGAAACTTCGTATTAGGTCTAGACCACACATCGAAAGTCCGATTAGCACGAAGTTAAGGAACTAGCACCGCCTCACTGGGCTTGACAATCATCTCAAAAATCAGGTCCAGCCGATGTCCCACTGCCATTCGTTTAGATCCGGAGCGAGGGAGTGTGAAAAACAGTATTCCCTTTACAAAATAAATATCTGGAATAGTGATCTGGCACCGTTCGCTTGCGCATCAGTATTAAGCAACCAGACCGTCAGAATCAGACTAAATTACAACCTCGGATTAAGAAAAATTTCAGGAACATTTACATGTGCTTGGAATTTCGGATCGTGGCCCACTGACCGTTGATCTGAAAGTGCTCCGCCACGTGCGATCTGGAAATCCGATCGAGTCGAAAACGTAATCCCACATAGATCCATGTGTGGTGAGCTTAAGTCTGACGTTTGACTCATGGAGGGCCACCAGAACCTCTCTTTTGTGCTGGAAAAGTGACGAAATACCTATATTAGCAGTAACCCTTGAACAGGAGTCTATTTCGGTGAGTTTTGAGACTATATAAGGACCTTAAACCCTCTCTCATGGCAGCCATACGAATTTGGGATTTGAGAGAGGGAAAAAAGAGAGAAAGTGAGGGAGATGTGGGAGAATCTCCCTGCCGTCCTTCCCTGCCGCTCCACGAGCTCTACTGCTCCGTTCTAATCGCTTTCCCGGCGATTCCAGCTCCATTTCTAGG
Source organism: Magnolia officinalis (assembly GCA_021015155.1). Classification (NCBI taxonomy): domain Eukaryota; kingdom Viridiplantae; phylum Streptophyta; class Magnoliopsida; order Magnoliales; family Magnoliaceae; genus Magnolia; species Magnolia officinalis. The sequence goes on along the minus strand of JAJHSJ010002762.1, from coordinate 15,684 downwards.
TAAGAAACCCTAACCCTAATCTGTTTTGGGGTTTAGACTGTTGTAGGTTGTGAAATACCTAACCTATTTCGTTCTATAGGTTGCCAAACTGCCGAATACGGAAGCTTAGCAAACCTATCAACTCCGTTACGATTCTACGACAAAAGGTGCGGACTTTAGGTGTATAGGTTGTAGTTTTCAACGCTTTCAATGTCAGATAATGATAGATTCATGATCTGCATGTAATTGCACATGTACAAAGTGCTGTCTATTTTCCGTTTCGATTAAAGATGAAAAATATGGAATTCTACATACTCTATGTATTTGTAGAAAGTACGGTATACGTATTTTTTTTGGAAATGTGTTTGACATGTTTATTTGTTGTATGGATATACGATCTATGGATAAAATACTTATTTGGCGAAAGGATTCGCCGAAATACATGTTTTACTTATATACACTATGTATGTTGAAATTGCGTATTCTAGAAAATACTGTATACGTATAAATTTTAGAGATGTATTTATCGTGATTATTTGCTGTAATAATATGTTATACATGGATAAAATACTCGCTTGGCTAAGGGATAGCCCTAATACATGTTTTGCTAACATGCACCATGTATGTTGTAATAGTGTATTCTAAGTGTTTGTGAAAATGACTGAATGAGTATGGAATTCTCATTCATGCTCGCCATGACTAATTGTCATGGATTCATGATTTATGTATTGGTGATGCTTGTGAAGCAGAGCCGAACTACTTCTGTGATGATAGGAGGAAATCTCCCATCTGTATCTCTCTGGCAGGTTAATGAAGACCTGATATTGTATTGACGGGGCTATGGTACATGGGATTGGAGGCATTACACTTCCTCACATTTGGTACATTTTAGAACTGCACTTGTATTTATTTAACCTGGTAATGTTATCACACTCTGGAGACTCATCATAGGTTGTATATTTTATTTATCTATCACAGTCTTCCACTTGCAAATTTAACTGTCTCTGGAGTATGATATGCTGTTTTGGCTTAATCTCACTCATGTTCAATGCACGAATACAGTCAACATTCAATCATCATTCATTTTGTTGCATAAGTGATGTTCTGGAACTCGGGAGTTGAGTTTATGCTCGACCTCCGATTTTCAGGGCGTTACATTTTTGGTCTTATAAGCTATAGGTTTAGGGAATTGAGAATATGTTAAGGTTTAGGTTTAGGAAATCGGGTTCAGGTTCGAGATAGTGTTTAGGTTTGGGTTTTCAAGTTTAGGTTTAAGTTTAGGTTAGGGAGTTGAGATTAGGATTAGGTGTAGGTTTAGGTTTAGGGATTTGAAAATAGGTTAAGGTTTAGATTTAGGAATTCGGATTCGGGTTCGGGATTGGGTTTAGGTTTGGGTTTTCAAGTTTAGGTTTAGGTTTAGGTTAGGGAGTTTAGATTAGGATTAGGTGTAGGTTTAAGTTTAGGGATTTGAGAATAGGTTAAGGTTTAGGTTTAGGAAATCGAGTTCGGGTTCAGGATCGGATTTTAGGTTTGGGTTTCCAAGTTTTGGTTTAGGTTTAGGTTAGGGAGTTGAGATTAGGATTAGGTGTAGGTTTAGGTTTAGAGATTTGAGAATACATTTAGGTTTTAGGTCATAGGTTTTGGTTTAAGTTAAGGTTATAGGTTTAGGTTAAGGTTTAAGTTTAGTTTATAAGCTATAGGCTTAGGTTATTGAGAATAGGTTAAGGTTTAGGTTTAGGGAATCAAGTTCGAGATCGAGTTTAGGTTTGGGTTTTCAAGTTTAGGTTTAGGTTTAGGTTAGGGAGTTGAGATTAAGATTAGGTGTAGGTTTAGGTTTAGGGACTTGAGAATACATTTAGGTTTTAGGTTTAGGTTTAGGTTTTAGGTTATTGGTTAAGGTTTAGGTTTTAGGCTTAGGTTAAGGTTAGGTTGTTGGTTATAAGTTTATGTTATAGGTTGTAGGCTAAGGTTTTAGGTCATAGGTTTTGGTTTTAAGGTTATAGGTTTAGGTTAAGGTTAAGGTTTTAGGTCTTATAAGCTATAGGTTTAGGGAATTGAGAATATGTTAAGGTTTAAGTTTAGGAAATCGGGTTTGGGTTTGAGATCGGGTTTAGGTTTGGGTTTTCAAGTTTAGGTTTAGGTTTAGGTTAGGGAGTTGAGATTAGGATTAGGTGTATGTTTAGGTTTAGGGATTTGAAAATAGGTTAAGGTTTAGGTTTAGGAATTCGGGTTCGGGATTGGGTATAGGTTTGGGTTTACAAGTTTAGGTTTAGGTTTAGGTTAGGGAGTTTAGACTAGGATTAGGTGTAGGTTTAAGTTTACGAATTTGAGAATAGGTTAAGGTTTAGGTTTAGGAAATCAGGTTCGGGTTCGGGATCGGGTTTTAGGTTTGGGTTTTCAAGTTTAGGTTTAGGTTTAGGTTAGGGAGTTGAGATTAGGATTAGGTGTAGGTTTAGGTTTAGAGATTTTAGAATACATTTAGGTTTTAGGTCATAGGTTTTGGTTTAGGTTAAGGTTATAGGTTTAGGTTAAGGTGTAGGTTTAGGTTTAGGTTAAGGTTTATGTTTAGGTTATAAGCTATAGGTTTAGGGAATTGAGAATAGGTCAAGGTTTAGGTTTAGGGAATCGGGTTCGGGTTTAGGTTTGGGTTTTCAAGTTTAGGTTTAGGTTTAGGTTAGGGAGCTGAGATTAGGATTAGGTGCAGGTTTAGGTTTAAAGATTTGAGAATACATTTAGGTTTTAGGTCATAGGTTTTGGTTTAGGTTAAGGTTATAGCTTTAGGTTAAGGTTTAGGTTTAGGTTTAGGTTAAGGTTATAAGCTATAGGTTTAGGGAATTTAGAATAGGTTAAGGTTTAAGTTTAGGAAATCAGGTTCGGGTTCGAGATCGGGTTTAGGTTTGGCTTTTCAAGTTTAGGTTTAGGTTTAGGTTAGGGAGTTGAGATTAGGATTAGGTGTAGGTTTAGGTTTAGGGATTTGAAATACATTTAGGTTTTAGATTATTGGTTAAGGTTTAGGTTTTAGGTTTAGGTTAAGGTTAGGTTATAGGTTATAAGTTTAGGTTATAGGTTATAGGTTAACGTTTTAGGTCATAGGTTTTGTTTTTAAGGTTATAGGTTTAGGTTATGGTTAAGGTTTTAGGTCTTATAAGTTGTAGGTTTAGGGAATTGAGAATATGTTAAGGTTTAGGTATAGGAAATCGGGTTCGGGTTCGAGATCGGGTTTAGGTTTGGGTTTTCAAGTTTAGGTTTAGGTTTAGGTTAGGGTGTTGAGATTAGGATTAGGTGTAGGTTTAGGTTTAGGGATTTGAAAATAGGTTAAGGTTTAGGTTTAGGAATTCGTGTTCGGGATTGGGTTTAGGTTTGGGTTTTCAAGTTTAGGTTTAGGTTTAGGTTAGGGAGTTTAGATTAGGATTAGGTTTAGGTTTAATTTTAGGGATTTGAGAATAGGTTAAGGTTTAGGTTTAGGAAATCGGGTTCGGCTTTTAGGTTTGGGTTTTCAAGTTTAGGTTTAGGTTTAGGTTAGGGTGTTGAGATTAGGATTAGGTGTAGGTTTAGGTTTATAGATTTGAGAATACATTTAGATTTTAGGTCATAGGTTTTGGTTTAGGTTAAGGTTATAGGTTTAGGTTAAGGTTTAGGTTTAGGTTTAGGTTAAGGTTTTGGTTTAGGTTATAAGCTATAGGTTTAGGGAATTGAGAATAGGTTAAGGTTTAGGTTTAGGGAATCGGGTTTGGGTTCGGGATCGGGTTTAGGTTTGAGTTTTCAAGTTTAGGTTTAGGTTTAGGTTAGGAAGTTAAGATTAGGATTAGGTATAGGTTTAGGTTTAGGGATTTGAGAATACATTTAAGTTTTAGGTTTAGGATTAGGTTTTAGGTTATTGGTTAAGGTTTAGGTTTTAGGTTTAGGTTTAGGTTAGGTTGTAGGTTATAAGTTTAGGTTATAGGTTAAGGTTTTAGGTCATAGGTTTTGGTTTTAAGGTTATTGTTTTAGGTTACGGTTAAGGTTTTAGGTCTTATAAGCTATAGGTTTAGGGAATTGAGAATATGTTAAGGTTTAGGTTTAGGAAATCAGGTTCGGGTTCGAGATCGGGTTTAGGTTTGGGTTTTTCAAGTTTAGGGTTAGGTTTAGGTTAGGGAGTTAAGATTAGGATTAGGTGTAGGTTTATGTTTAGGGATTTGAGAATAGATTAAGGTTTAGGTTTAGGAAATCGGGTTCGGGTTTGGGATCAGGTTTTAGGTTTGGGTTTTCATGTTTAGGTTTAGGTTTAGGTTAGGGAGTTGAGATTAGGATTAGGTGTAGGTTTAGGTTTAGAGATTTGAGAATAGATTAAGGTTTAGGTTTAGGAAATTGGGTTCGGGTTTGGGATCAGGTTTTAGGTTTGGGTTTTCATGTTTAGGTTTAGGTTTAGGTTAGGGAGTTGAGATTAGGATTAGGTGTAGGTTTAGGTTTAGAGATTTGAGAATACATTTAGGTTTTAGGTCATAGGTTTTGGTTTAGGTTAAGGTTACAGTTTAGGTTTAGGTTTAGGTTATATGCTATGGGTTTAGGGAATTGGGAATTGGTTAAGGTTCGGCCCAGTGGCAAGGCCAGTGACCGGCTGAGAATCCGGCATAGCAGTGTGGGTCAGGCCCAAACTAGGGTCCAGCTGGCAATCACTCATGGAAGATACCCCGTCAATCGGATCGCCAAAAGTGAGACGTGTCGCAACCCGTGAGGCCTTAGGTGGCATTCCCTACAGACAGCATAGGGTACAACCCAGGTCAGATTCAACATGAGCACACATATCCAAACACACATTATTTCCATTCTAAGCTAAAGGAAACATCATGCATCTCATTCAACAAAATCTGCCACAATACATAAGGTATAACTTTACATGCTTCATGACAAGAAATGCATGAGAACTAGCCTACTCAAAGACTTAAACAACAACACACTATTCACCACATCTACTACTAAGTCCGTCAAGGCTAAAACATACAAACGAGAAGCAAGCAACAAAGCAACAAAAAGGTGACTACATATAGCTAGTCGTCAGAATCGGGCAATGGTGGAGGTGCACCCTTATCCTGTAGGCAACATAGGATGGCCCTCAAGGTGTCAGACACTTTATTGAATTTGTAACGCCCTAAAAATCGGGGGTCGAGCATAAACTCAACTCCCGAGTTCCAGAACATCACTTATGCAACAAAATGAATGATGATTGAATGTTGACTGTATTCGTGCATTGAACATGAGTAAGATTAAGCCAAAACCGCATATCATACTCCAGAGACAGTTAAATTTGCAAGCGGAAGACTATGATAGATAGATAAAATATATAAACTATGATGAGTCTCCAGAGTGTGATAACATTACCAGGTTAAATAAATACAAGTACAGTTCTAAAATATACCAATTGTGAGGAAGTGTAATGTCTCTTATCCCAAGTACCATAGCCCCGTCAATACACTATCAGGTCTTCATTGACCTGTCAGAGAGATACAGATAGGAGAACTCCTCCTATCATCATAGAAGTAGTGCGGCTCTGCTTCACAAACATCGCCATCACCTAAAACTCAACAAATCTGGTTGGTGTGTACAACACCGTCCCGTAACGTGGGAGTGAGTGATCAACTCAGTGGAACAGTAAAGCATAGGTTAATATGTTATCAATTCAATCAAGCAGTAATGATAAAGCAGTACAAATCAAACAATTCTAACTACTCTTATTAAATTCAAGAATGAAATGACATGATGCTGTATGCCCTTGCCAAACCACCCTCAAGCGACATCATCTTACGTTCGCGAATGCTTAACTCCCTCAGTGCGCCACATCTACGAAGCACATGCGGTACGATGATGCTCATGATTACCAAGTTATTATTAGTCCATTTCAACCAGCAGTATTGGGAAACTAAGGTACCTCCCTTGTATCATTCCCAAACATGATCCATTCTAGGGTCGTCAATCCTAGTTAATCTCATACGATATTATGGTTTGAGAAGCATAGTGAAGGCATCGCAAAGGGCTCGTCACCCGTCAGCACGGATGCAGATCTCATCGTATGGGGCTCAATTGCTGACCGTCAGCTCGAGTACAGGTCTCACCGTACTCGGCTCAATCACTAGCCGTCAGCTCGAGTACAGGTCTCACCGTACTCGGCTCCACTCATACTCTAGTTGCGGTGAAAGACTCGTCGCCAATCATAGACCCTTGGAATATACTCGAAGATACTACGGAGGACTCGTCGCCCGTCAGCACGAGTACAGGTCTCACCGTACTCGGCTCTCGTCGTAAGTATCGACAGCTCGAATACAGTGTCCCATACCACCGTATTCGGCTCACGAGTTTGGTTGCGCAATGGTCACTACGGGGAGGCACATGGCCCCAGCGTAGGCCGACAGCTCGACCACGGTGTCCCATACCACCATGCCCGGCTCATGCGTCTTAGCGGATCGAGGTACCATGGTTAAAAGGGGGTTTCACTGGTAAGTTTGGTACCCTAGGTTCAAGTAGTAGCGTCCAAACAGGGTGAACATGCATAAGGCAGATCGGGTTACTTGACGAGCTCGACTAGCACGATCGCCCGTTGAGCTACACGACATGAAGTGCATAAACAACTTCGTGTGGCCTAGCCACTGCCGACAGGCAACGCACGACTCGAGTTCGTCGAACACATCCCACGTGGCAAATGAATCTCAGCCATGAGTTTAATCCCGTTACCGATTGCCTGGGCCATAAGCATAGCCCAAACACAATCAATTGCAGATAGATAAAGCAGTAATGGATCAAGATTCAACTCATACAGTCAAGGTCTGGTATTATCCGTTTAGGGCTGTTGCACGCACTCGTTGCTCCGCTCCCCCATCACCCATGACGGATCATACAATGTAAATATAAATTTAAACATATGCATTACATAGTTAAAATCATAAAGCAGTTGAGCATGTTATGAATCACACCACAAGCATGAGTTTGAACATGTTCAATTCCTAATCACACAACTATCAAAGGAGATCATACACATAGTTAAAAGAGGTTGAGAATCATATCTCAACACCCTTATACATTACAATTTGCTAACTACTACACATTCAGACATTTCAAGAAACACTTAAACAAACATACATCGACATACATGACATATGTCGATCACATAGGCATTAGGCCAAATCCTTTCACTAGGGAGTTGCCCCAATCATAACACACGTACACCCACGACGGATAGTCATGGCAAGCAGGAACCCAAGTTCCATATTCAATCGGCTATTTCCACAAACACTTGGGCCACACATTTTAGCATATATAGTGTATATTGGCCGTGGCGTGACTTAGGGCAAATCCTTTCGTCAAGGGGCATCGCCAATACATAAATCATGAATCCATGACAATTAGTCATGGCGAGCACGAATGAGAATTCCATACTCATTCAGTCATTTTCACAAACACTTAGAATACACTATTACAACATACATGGTGCATGTTAGCAAAACATGTATTAGGGCTATCCCTTAGCCAAGCGAGTATCTTATCCATGTATAACATATTATTACAGCAAATAATCATGATAAATACATCTCCAAAATTTATACGTATACAGTATTTCTAGAATACACAATTTCAACATACATAGCATTTACAAGTGAACATGTATTACGGCGATTCCTTTCGCCAAACTAGTATTTTATCCATATATAGTATAATCATACATTAAATAAACATGTCAAACATTTCTCCAAAAAAAATACGTATACGGTATTTCTACGTATACCTAGAGTATGTGAAATTCCATATTCTACAACGTTAATCGAAACAGAAAATGGAAAGCACTTTGTACATGTACAATTGCATGCAGATCATGAATCTATCATTATCTGACATTGAAAGCATTGAAAACCCTAACCTATACACCTAAAGTCTGCACCTTTTGTCGTAGAATCGTAACGGAGTTGATAGGTTTGCTAAGCTTCCGTATTCGGCAGTTTGGCAACCTAGAGAACGAAATAGGTTAGCTATTTCACAACCTACAACAGTCTAAACCCCAAAACAGATTAGGGTTAGGGTTTCTTACCTAGAAACGACGCCGAAAATGCCGGAAAAGCGTCAAGAAAGGGATGGTGCAGCCCGTGTGGTGGCAGGGAACGACGGCAGGGAGATTCTCCCACTTCTCCCTCACTTCCTCTCTCTTTTCCCTCTCTCAAAACCCAAATTCGTATGGCTGCCATGAGAGAGGGTTTAAGGTCCTTATATAGTCTCAAAACTCACCGAAATAGACTCCTATTCAAGGGTTACTGCTAATATAGGTATTTCGTCACTTTTCCAGCTCAAAAGAGAGGTTCTGGTGGCCCTCCTTGCGCCAAACGTCAGACTTAAGCTCACCACAAATGGATCAATGTGGGATTACATTTTCGACTCGATCGAATTCCCAGATCATACGTGGCGGACCAGTTTCCGTTCAACGGTCAGTGGGCCACGATCCGAAATTCCAAGCACATGTAAATGTTCCTGAAATTTTTCCTGATCCGAGGGTGTAATTTGGTCTGATTCTGACGGTCTGGTTGCTTAACACTGATGCGCAAGCAAATGGTGCCAGATCACTATTCCAGATATTTATTTTGTAAAGGGAATAGTGTTTTTCACACTCCCTCGCTCCAGATCCAAACGAATGGCCGTGGGACATCGGCTGGACCTGATTTTTGAGATGGTTGTTAAGCCCAGCGAGGCGGTCCTAGTTCCTTAACTTCGTGTTAATCGGACTTCCGATGTGCGGTCTAGACCTAATACGAAGTTTTATTTCATTCCCGAGAGCAGCCGGGAAATGAGTTTGGTTCTAAACTTTAGGGTAACCTAGAGTCACTGATTTTGTAAGTTTTGGGTCTTGCAGATCGTATTTAAAGCGATCCCAACGGATTTCATGGCTAATCGAGTTTTGCACTTAGTTAACTTTGTTAAATTTCTAAAGGATTTAATCCTAATTGTTTTCTGGTTGAGATGGTACTTAGGCCTTTGTAGTTTGTATATAAAGTGATCCAAGTTTTACTACTTAGCTAGTTTAAGTTAGTGTCTAGAGCGAAAGTGCTTTGAAAAATTGAAAGCACAAGGTAGTGAAGGGTGGGATTTGTGAAGGAAATGGGTTCCGAAGCGATTTTAGACTGTGGGGTTCAGTTCTGACGAAATAATAAGGTGTTAGGAGCAACCCATTGCCTAAGGACATCTAATCCCAGGTTGGCAAAAATCCGGGATGTTACAGAATTTCTGTTTCATAAAGGCCTCGTTCTCCTCAAGCTTTTGTCTTGCTTCGACTCGGGTCTCCTGGATCTCCTGCCTCAAGGTAGCTTGGCCCTCCTCAGGTGGAACCAAACGGGCTTCCATAGCAGCGTGATCACCGCCATGCTCCTGGGTGGCAGGAGGAGAGCTCTCATCAGTGTCCTGAGCCTCCTCCTCTTCTTCCTGTTCTTCCTCTATCGTATCACCACTTCTTTACTCTCTCTCTTCATCTAGATCAATACTTTCCTCCCCCTCACTATCGGACTCCTCCCCATACTCGTCGAGTCGGGCTTGGCGTTGTCGAGGGCCGATCCCCATGTTGTTAAGCGTAGCATCGTTTATGACCCGGATCAGGGCAATTTCATCCATGTTAAGTCTATAGCCGACCTCTCGAGCAATCCTACATACCAGACGGCCGAACGGGAGTGAGACGTCATTCCTGACAGATCGTGCAGTCTGGATTATCTGGAGTATGGCGAACGTGGGTAGGCACAACTTGTCCCCATGTTCAGCCCTGTACAGGAAGTCTACCATCAAATGAGTGCATTCAGTACGGTTGCCCCACCGTGGATACACATTATACGCAAAAATGTAGTGAAGCAAACGGAAATCATCTGTCAATCTCATCGATGGGAAGCAATTACCTAGTGTCCAGGGAGCCAGTCGGCAACAAAGGTATCGCGTGTGGTGATCTCTTTCTCTCACACTCTTAAAAAAATTCTCATTGGCGTGTACTTCACCACGTGGAATTCCCATAACCCGGGACACTATGTCTACGTTGATTGTGTAATCCCACCTTCCGATGGAAACAGTGAACTATAGTGGTTCTAGCGATGGGTCTCGGATATGGGCGTAGAAAGCACGAACCGTATTCTCACATGCGTGAGACTTACCTTCGAACATGGGACCCCACTCAACGTCCACCAAGCGGTCTATAATTGGGTGTAGCCCAAACAACCTCTCATCTACGTGAGCTTCAAGTACAACCCTGCGGCCACGAAACCGACCATATTCGAAGCCTATCGGTAGCGCTCTCTCTATTGGGATTTGGGGATCTAGGTCCCGCTTCGACCTGTGCTCATGAGCGGCGCTTGTGCTAGCTTCGGCGCCCGCCCTCCCCCCTGGACGGGTTGGGTGACTAGGCCTGGCTTTGTCCGTGGAAGCTCTTTTTTTTCCCATGAGGGAAAGAATGGTGGAAATGGAGAAGATAGATATCACTAGCTCGAACAAAGACATGGAAAGGGAAATGAAATGAGGAAGTATGATGGTTACTTGGGTTTCCAAAAATTTGGGACACCTGATGGGGTTTGAGTGCTCAAATAAATGTGAAAGGAGGGGAGCAACAACTGTGGAGGGAGAAAATTTCAAATGAGGGGTGAAGGTGGTGCACGAAAATGGAAGAGGAAGTGATTGGAGGGGGATTTGAGTGAGGGTTTTTGGGTTTTCTTGAAGAAAGAAGATCTTGGAGGGATGCTTTGAGAGGGAGGGGGCAAAACGGAAAAGAAATAGGGGTCCTCACAAAATTTCATGGGCCCCACACGTGCCTAAGGGTCGGCCCGACGCCGACCCGCATCGGCCTGATAGGCCCGGATAGACCGGGCCACGGTGCACCGCGATAGGCGCGGTGCCGCCGCGGTCCTCTGGACTGGGCGTGGTGCCGCCGGGGTAGGACGGTGGCCACCCCCCTCCCAGGGTGCCAATGATACCCCGGTCCACCATGGGTCCCCCCGGATTGCATCCTTTGGTCCTCGACTATGTTTCGAGTCGTTTCGGGTCCAAACTAGTGTACATTCATGTTTTTCAGGTTATTTGAAGTTGGAATGGGTAACATGTCATCTAAACTTGTCAACAAACAGTCTAGAAGTGACTCGGGATCACCTCAAGTGATCAAGGATGTGTATAAACTCGATCTCAGCGATTATTTTTAGTGAATTTCACCAATTGGCGAAACTGGGAAACCTACACTTGTTTCTACGTTCGTATCGCACCCACCTAGGTAAAAATGCGTCAGCGTACGTTGTGTGACCATAACCCAGGTCTATTTTAATCCAAATCATACTCTGATACCAACTTGTAACGCCCTAAAAATCGGGGGTCGAGCATAGACTCAACTCCTGAGTTCCAACGCATCACTTATGGAACATAGATAATGATGATTAAATGTTGTCTATATTAGTGCAGTAAATATGAGCGAGATTAAGCCAAATTAGCAAAACATAATCCAGGGACAGTTGTGATACACAAGCGGAAGACTAAAACAAACAAGTATAACTTATAAACCAGTATAGGTCCCCAAAGTATGTACGCATTGCCAGGTCAATAATTACAAGTATTGTTTCAAAATACAAAATGTCAAAAAAGAAAATGTGATAGTCCTCTATCAAATATGAACCCACAAGCCCCGTCGATTCAGAACGACTCAAATGAACCCGCCTAAATACTGCATGTACGAGAATGCTTCCTCGTCATCACTAAAGTCTGGCTCCGCCTCAGGAGTCGCGTCATTATCTGAAATCAAGACAGAGTCTGGTTGGTGTTTAAAACACCGTCCTGTAACGTGGGAGTGAGTGATCAACTCACTGAAACTATACAGCAAAGGTTAACAAGTTATCAATTCAGTCAAACAGTAATGATAAAGCAATAAAATTAAACATCCCTAAATCTCTTATTAATGCAAGAATGATATGAATAATGATGCATGCCCTCGCCTATGCTCCCTCAGCAACTTCATCTCACGATCGCACATGCAATCCTTCCTCAGTGCTTGACCTGTTGCGCCAAACGCACACCTAATGCGGTGCACGCACATGATTACCAAGTTCTTATTAGTCCTTTTCATAAAGCAGGATTGGAAAACTAAGGTACCTCCCTTATGTCATTTCCTAAACAAGGATCCATTATAGAGTCGTCAGTCCTAGTAAACTCACACGATGATATGGATCTAGGTCACTATAAAGGGCTCGTCGCCTTATCAATGCAAGCCTAGTTATATTATAGTTGCTACGGAAAGGCTCGTTGCCTCACCGTAGACTCAGAGTATGCTCGACGTCACTACAAAGGGCTCGTCACCTTATCAGTGTAGGCCAACAGCTCGAATACAGTGTCCCATACCACCGTATTTGGCTCACGAGTCTGGGTTGCTCGCTGGTCACTACGGGGAGGCTTGTCGCTCCAGCATAGGCCGACAGCTCGACCACGGTGTCCCATATCACCATGTCCGGCTCATGAGTCTTAGCCGATCAAGGTACCAAGGTTAACAGGGATTTCACTAGTGAGTTTGGTACCCTAGGTTCAAGCTGTAGTGTCCAAACATGGTTAACATACATCGAGCCAATCGGGTTATTTGACGGACTCGACTAGCACGAGCGCACATCGATCTGATCGACACGAAGAGCATAAGCACTCCGTGTGGTCTAACCACTGCCGTCAATCGATATACGACTCGGATTCATCAGGCGCGTCTCATGTGGCAGGACAAAGTCAGCCACTACATCGGGGCCTATTACCGATTGCCTGGACTATATAATAGCCCCAAACACATTCAATTACAACGATCTAGCATATGAGATACTCAAGCAGTAATGGAGAAATGATTCAAATCATACAATCAGTTGAGCATGTTATGAAGTACAACATAAACATGAATCCACACTTATGCATTTCTAGGTAAAAGCAATGAATATGAAACAAGGCATATGGAGGAAATCGTACGCATCATTAGAATGGCTGAGAATCCTATCTTAACACCCATTTAAAGAACAGTTTACAAGTACTTATTCATATAGACATATTTACAACCACTTAGCATACACATTATATTATACATGGTATGTATTGGTTAGCATACGTATTAGGGCAAGTCCTTTCGTCAAAGGATTGCTACCTACACAACAATCGCATAGCCACGATAGTTAGTCATGGCGTACATTAATGCATGGTCTATACTCATTTAGTCTTTTGCTCAAACACTTAGGCTACGCATTGTAACCTACACGATGTATGTTAATATAACATGTATTAGGCTAATCCGTTCACCCAGAAGTTGATACAAATGCATCTAGCATACATAGACAGCAATTAATCATGGAAAGCACACATCCGAATTTCATATAACGATAATTTCTACAAATATGAGGAATACAGTATATTCAACCTAGTTAACGTATAACTGAAAAATGAAATGGACATCACTTTATGCATGTGAAATAGCATCCACGTCAGTAATATATCATCAACCAACATTGAAAGCCTTGAAAACCATAACCTATACGTTTATAGTCCGCACCTTACGCCGATAAATAAGTATCGAACTCAGTTTGTATACCGAGTCTCGTCTACGGTAGAACGGTAACCTAAATCATGAAATAGGTTAGGTATTTCATCACTTACACTATTTGGTACTCTAAAACTGGTTAGGGTTAAGTTTTCTTACCTAAGAACGGGATCGGTATCGCCGAAAAAATGATACAGATACGATAGTTGAGCACGTGGGATAGCAGGGAAGAAGCCCTGGATCAATCACCAACTCTCTCTCTCTCTCACCCTTTCTCTCTCTTTCCTCCTTAGGGTTGGAAATTCGTATATGAAGAGAGAGAGAGAGAGGGGTTTTAAGGTGTTTATATAGGCTTAAAAGTGGTGGAAATGACCCCAGGGTATGGTATACGTAGCTTTCAGCCAAAACTTGGCTATTTTAGCTCAACGGAGTACTTCTGGAGCCCCCCCTTGAGTCTAAGGTCGGACTTAAGCTCCCCAATGTTGGATCTAGGTCAAGCTGAGTTTTCAGTTCTATCGGATTCACAGATCGACCGTGGTTGACCAGTTTCAGTTTTCACGGTCACTGATACTCGATCAGGGTCACAAGTACACTGACGTGTGTATGAATTTTTTCCTGATCCGAGGGTGTAATTGGGTCAGATTCTGATGGTTTGAATCCTTATATCTGGCTCGCAAGCGACGCATCTCAAATTACTTAAATTCGGATTTCATTTCTAAATATTTTTATGTTTCACACACACTTCGCTATGGGCTCAAGGTGTGCATTTCTGGACACAGTCAGGACTTGATTTCCAAGATGGTTGTCAAGCCCAGCAATGCGGTCATATTCGTTTAGTTTCGCGGTAATCGGACTTTCGACGTACGGTCCAAGTCAGATACGGAGTTTCGGTGTGCTCCCGAGAGCAACTGGGTAATGAGATTGATCCTATCAAGGTAGTGTAGTGTCAATGATTCTGCAAGTTTCGGGTCTTGTAGTTCGTATTTAAAGTGATCGGTGCTAATTGCACAGGTAAATTAGTTTAGCACTAGTTAATTCTTGCCTAATTTCTAAAGAATTTGGTCCTATGCGTTTTTTGCCTGAGGTGGTACTCGGGTCTTAGTACGGATTTTTTCGAGACGTAACCAAAGGACGAGAGGTCCAAGCTCAATATGAAGATCAGGCAATGTGTGTTCTTAGAGTACGGTGATGAAAAGTTCTGTTATAGATTGTGGGATCCGACGATAGGAAGCTCGTCAGGAGCAGAAATGTGGTTTTCTTTGAAGATCAGTGTATAAAAGACATTGGTAAACTAGAGAAGAACCAGCCTAGTTCAGGTGAGCTAGAGGACATGGACCCAGTTACTCCTCCTGTGGTGCCTGATGACGGGGGAGTACAGCAAGGTGCAGAGGACGAGAGAGTTCCTTAAGAAGATGGACCAGGGGAGCAGCCCCCACTTGATCCACCTGTTGAGCTACAGGTGAGGAGGTCATCTAGGGATAGACAACCATCCAAGAGGTACTCGCCGCATGAGTACATTATGCTAACCGATGGGGGAGAGCCAGAAGATTATTCTACGGCCCTAGCTGACGAGCATAAGGGGGAGTGGTTGAAAGCTATGCAAGAGGAGATGGAATCCTTGCATAAGAACCACACCTATGAATTCAAAAAATTGCCTAAGGACAAGAAAGCTTTGAGCAATAAGTAGGTGTTCAGAAAGAAGATTGAGCAGAAGAATTCACAGACGAGGTTCAAGGCTAGACTTGTGGTGAAGGGTTTTGGTCAGAGGAAAGGCATAGACTTCGATGAGATATTCTCACTAGTGGTGAAGATGACGTCCATACAGGTGTTGTTTGGGTTGGTGGCTAGCATGGATCTGGAGATAGAGCAGTTAGATGTTAAAACTGTCTTTCTCTATGGTGACCTGGTAGAAGAGATCTACATGCACCAACCAGAGGGGTTCGAAGTCAAGGGCAAGGAGCATATGGTGTGTAGGCTGAGGATGAGCTTGTATGGGCTAAAACAAGCTCTACAGCAATGGTACAAGAAGTTCAACTCGTTCATGTTGAAACATGGGTATGACAGAACGGAGTCGGACCACTGTGTGTTCACTCGCAAGTTCTCGGATGGTGATTTCTTAGTTCTACTATTATACGTTGATGACATGCTCATCATGAGAAAAGGACATCAAGAAGATCGACATG